>CM023487.1:93253426-93315810 GCA_013339685.2 Hyalomma asiaticum
CGTTTTGCATCTGTCGCTGAAGTCGCTTACCAGCTCATCCATACTTTATGCAGCAGGCAATTGCTGTTGTAGGTCACAGTATTTCTGTGACACTTAGCAGTGGTCCGTAAGTTTTGGCAAATGGTTTGTGTCAAATCATCATTCCGCTAAGGTGGACATGCATTTAAGTTGATATATATATACATATATGTGTATGTATATGTATATATAGCAATTGCTTTCTATTCTTTCACTTCTAGAGAGTCACTATGATTGAAACACACCTTGGATTTGAAGTTTTGCTATGACAAAACAAGCGCAAAATTGTTCCTTCGACTGAGTATTCAGTTCTTTCAAGCATTCAACCTCTGCAGGATACATGCATATAGGTGTTTTCACGTTATCTTTTTTTGCACTGTAACTCAGCAAATATGGTTAACAGCAACGTGAAGTGGCACAAGCGCATCAACTGACAAGATCATGATCAGGTCGCATATGTTTGCATTCACCTTTTTTTCCTAAGAGTGCTACATCGTACAGTAAACTTAAATAAAACATGTCCAAAGGAGGCCCGGTCATAGTTTTTTACGCCGCATTTTTCCAACAATCAATAATTGTTCGTGCAAAATGCCAGTAAATATGGTACACAGCAAGCGTGTCATGGCTTTAGTTGAGCTCTCAAAGCACGGCTATACTAGCTGTGTTTTGAGAACTGCAACTAAGATGGTGGCAGTGCCACTTCTGGAAAATTGCGCATGCGTGGATTGCATGGGTGAGATCGGTCTATTGGCTATTTCAGTTCAGTTCAGTTTAATAACTTAAGGACCCCCAAGGAGGTATTACATAAGGCATGGTTACAAGGAAAAAAGATACAAAATATTCTTTATACAATGCAATAAATTTCTTTTTGTAAAGTGTTGTTAGTACATCACTGTAACCTTTATTGTGTATTGTTACTTTCGAGATATCCCGTAAGACATTGCATGAACAGAGTTGGGCAGGTTGTGGCAACGATTTCCACGAGAAGGCCGTTCCAGTCTGAGGCAGTTCGATAAGAGGAAGATGAAAAAGTAGAGGTTCGCGCACGTGGACGCGAGACTTGACGCGAGTGACCTAGGCGGCTAGATGTGCGCGCTGCGGGTGAGATGTAATGTGGTTGATGAAGAGAGCTGCAAAAAAAAAATTTGTGTTAGAGCGAGAGACTAGCGAGGCGGCGACGATGGGCGAGAGACGAAAGACCAGATTACGATTTTAATGACGTCACACTGATGCCATACGAGTAGACGGAATGAATAAATCTGGCCGCCCGATTTTGAACCACCTCTAATGCTTCGGTGAGACAGGCCTGATGCGGGTGCCAGACAGATGACGCGTATTCAAGTTTTGGCCGAACGAGGGTCTGATAAGCGATTAGTTTAACATGGTGTGAAGTATGGCGGAGGTTACGGTTTAAGAAACCTAATGTTTTGTTAGAGGCTGATATGATGTTTGATATGTGGGTGCGCTATGACAAGTCATTACACACAGTGATACCCAAGTATTTATATGACGAAACTAGGTCAAGGGATGTACTGCTAATCACATATGGAAAGACTAAGGGGTTAAGGCTTCGAGAAAATGACATCGTTCTGCATTTTTTGGCATTGAGGGACATCAGCCATGTGTCACACCAGGGTAATACATTACAAAGGTGCATTACATTAAAGCTTCTTGATCGGATATAGTTCGTATACAGCGATAAATAACACAATCATCTGCAAACATTCTAATATTGCTAGGAACATGCAGTGGGAGGTCATTAATATATATTAGGAACAACAGCGATCCAAGGACGGAACCTTGAGGGATGCCCGATGTTACAGGTACAGGGCTTGACAGTTTGTTATTTACAATGACAGACTGTGAACGGTTGTTAAGGAATTCTGCTCTCCAATTTGCGAGAGTAGGGTGCAGGTTAAGTTTCGAAATTTTAAGTAGCAGTCACTTATGCGGTACCTTATCAAAAGCTTTCGCATAGTCTAGAAAAATTGAGTCAGTTTGTGTGTTGGTGTCGAGGTTAAGATGTATATCATCAAGAGGGTTGCAACTTGGGCTTGTTGGTCAGCATGCCATCCATCACATTATCACCAAAAGTAATAGTTTATCTGGGTGGCACTACCAGTGTGATGTAAGATCTTGTTTTTGTTTTTGCCTTCTGATGCGCGATATGTGTACCGATGTGGTATAAATTAGGTCACATTCCTCGAAATAAATTGTTGTTAGTTTGCGCTTCGTTTGTCATTTTGTGTGTTCCTTCTTGTGTCCTCGTTCTTGTGCGCAATGCTTCAATTCATCATCTATATCATGCAGGAATATTGCCAGCTGTGTGTCGCATGAGAGCCACTTTCGAAAGCCGTGCTGTGAAGGATGGAAGAAATTATTAGAATCGAGGAAATCCATGATGTGGGAGTAGATGACGTGTTCCATGACTTTACAGGGGATGCTGGTTAGCGAGATGGCACGATAATTTAATGGAGAGTTTTTACTGCCAGAATTATAGACGGGAACTACCTCCCCGATTTTCCAGTCATCTGGAATGGCTGATGTGGAAAGAGACTGAAAAAATTAATGATAAACAGCGTGAAACTTCAAATGTGGCATTTTTCAATGGTTTTGTATTTATTTCGTCTGTGGCAGCTGATGACGAAAGTTTAAGATTGCATGAGATTCCATTTACGCTGAATGTGAGGTTAGGCATGGAAGAAGTTATTGTACCTGGCGGTAACGAAGGCGTTGTGTCCAGCTCTGATGTGAAAACGGTAGCAAAAGCAGAGTTGAACACTTCAGCGCACTCAGTATCAGACAACGCCCCACCCGAATCACTGGAAATGACAAGGTCCAGAGTGTCATCGCCTTTTTTCCTCTCCCTACTGGCTTGCAGTTCAGTCAGCTGTGCAAAAGGCAGGAGAGAAGGCTTTGGTTTGTTTCTTGCAGAAATGATGCTGTCAGCAGCGACAGAGAAACCAGTTTCTGTGACATAGAAACGAGTTGAGGGAGCCAGCCCCACTGCATGCTGATACACTTGTCGGCTGCTGAATTTAAGGTCTAATGATGATTAGAGCTTTTCGGTATATATTTTTAGTTTTTTTCTATGAATAGAACAGAATTGCGCAAGTAGCATTCTATTCGGTCTTTCAATGCACTGTAGTGATCCTTTTATGTTTGTCAGCTTGAGCACTAGTAACCTTTTTCGAAGGCTTTACTACATCACTGTGGCAATGTACCAGTATGTCCTTTGTCCTGCGTCTAACTAAACTGCTTGGTGAATTAACTTTTGCTTGTTTACCATGGAACCAACACTTGATTGTTGCTACTTTGCTCTAGCTGCACCGGGCTCTCCTGGACCAGCACCGCAGGCGAGCCGCTCCTTTGAGGAGCCACAACAGGACCAGCCGAGCTCAGAAATGTGCGAGTCCCATTTCATGCTTAAACTCTGCGTGTGTTCTATGGCTGTCTCAAATAAGAGAAAAGTACCTTCCTTGAACTCTGCAGCAGCACTGTGACGGAGCTCCCTGTGATACTCGAAAGCTTCTGCAATGCTGTGCTTCTCTGCCACAGAGGGCACCATTCATGTGTTCGAACTGCGTGCCTGCTGATGTAGAATTGGCTATTTTCTCGTCTTACTAGGTTGCAGTCCTGTTAGCTGTGCGAAAGGCTGGAGAGAAGGCTTTGAATAGTTCCTTGCAGAATTGTATTATTGGCAGCTTGAGTACTAGTAACCTTTTTCGAAGGCTCGATTGACTATCCCACTGGGCCAGCGTACCAGTATGCCTTGCTAGTGGAGCAAGACATACTTTTTGCTTATTCATTCATACTTTTTGCTTATCGTTGCCAGAAATATTCGCTACTTTGGTTCCTTTTAGATGAACCTTCATGCTCGTATATTTTGCAAAAGCTAGAAATGAAGCCAATCACTCGCCAGTGGAATCAAACAACAGCTTGCTCAGCACAATGTTGAGCAGCTGGAGGGTGGACGTCATACACCTGGTATCACGACGAGGTCAGTTTTTCCATCGCCAAGTGCGCGTTTCACAGCATTGGTCAGGTGACCACGAAACGCATCCAACAGCATGCTGCAAGGATGCAGCAGTGCACCTGGCCGACTGTTCCAGACTACTCGTATCCATTCGAGCATCATGGGCTTGTCCATGTATCCTTTGTGTTTTACGTGAACAAAGCACTGGCGGGAACACTTCCTTCGGCATTGTTTTTCGTTTGAAAGTGAAGAAGGGCGGCAGCTTTCTACCGTCTGCCGTGCAAGCCAGGATGACTGAAGCGCGAGTGCTCGTTGCCAGTGGACAACAGCTTCACATTCTTGGCACTGCGCTGTGTGATCGCGGTCGACAGAGGCATGTCAAGCCCCATGGGCGTCTCATCAGCGTTGCCAATTTGCCCCACCATGTAGTTCTGCTCCCAAAGCCAGTTCACAAAGCGCTGGATGTTCACAAGCTTGTGCTCGAACTCCTCCGACAACTTTTGACAGATCGGTGTGCGCCAGCGAAGAGAAAACGGTTTGCGTCTCATGAATAGGCACACCCACGAGTTTGGTGCACGGAACTCTTATGAGCCCAGCTTCTCAAGCGAGCTCCACGGCTTTGTTGGTCACTAGGTGCGAGCGTGCGCGGATTTCCTGCACGAAGTCCGCGAGTGTATCCTCCGGCTGTGGGTGAACGCACTTCGCCCACGAAATGACGTTCTCCCGAGGGTTTCACTCCTGCAACTTCCCTTTCTGCACTCTCCAATACGGCGCGCTTTTTTCCAAAACGCCAGTGGCGCTGAGCGGCCATGTTGCCGTTCGCTTTGGCGAACTCAACAGCATTTAGTTTAAATGCAGCTGAGAAGTGCCTCCTCGTGCTGCTACTCATATCCAATGAACGAAAAAAAAACACTATAAAGATCAAAAGCGACATCAATCGGGGAGGAAAACTCGAAACAGATCGGAAACACAGCACGGACACAGAGAAAACAGGGAAACTAAAGAAATGCCTGGTATTGGATTTCGATGTGGATACGGCCATATGTGGCTTCGACACTCATGCACGCCACACGTTGCCAGACAGCGGCGCACTGTCGGCTAAACATAGCTATAAGACGAGGGTTGACTTTAGCTCCTTCTTTTATTGAGAATGTCTAGACTTGCATTGCAGTTTATACGGTATTGTAATTACGGTACTGCACCGAGATTGGAGGCTATTGCGTTGGAGAACTTTTCTTAAGTATGCAAGTTTGATTCCCTGCCTGGGCAGGTGTATTTCAGTGGGGGTGGAATGCAAGAACGTTAGCACTTGTATCGTGTGCCTAGTCATGTGCTGAGCCACGTGTTGCACATTATAGGCCCACATGGCTCAGCACCCGACTGTGGCATTATTTTTTCTTGGTGTATTAAGTAGATTTCTTGCAATGGCATTTGAAATCTTTTGAAAATAACAGATTTTGGGGATGTCCGTCAGTATGGTTCATTGACTTGGCTGTTCGAATGTGCATTAATCACCTTTACTGGGAGAGAGCATGACGCCTTACAGTTTTTATGAAACTACTTAAATCAGATTGCAAAGCAGTGTTATACTAGACCTTCTTCTACTAGGCACTAAATGCACCACACCAGATACCTTTTAAAATGCTTTTGCAGCATGTTCCAGCGGTCCCGTTGCGGGTTCTCCGCCTGCTGATGCACGTGCGTCAGCAGAACAGGGACACCATGCAGGAGTTGTGCCTCTTGAGGAGTGAGGTCCACCTCGTGTCTCAGAGGCTCGGCCAGGCTGAGGCTGCAGACAGGAGCCCTTCCCTGCCACATGCACAGCCTTCCGTAGTGCTGCCTCGGCTGCCTGCGGAAACCATCAGCGAGCTTGAGGCAGCTGAGGCAGCTGTGCAAAATGAGGCTGTGGCTTCTGTACTGGTATGTATTGCTGTATAATTTTGCTAAGGCAAAGCAAAAAGCTGAATTTCTATGCTGTTTAAATGCTGTGTATTGCAGGGTGAAGGCCTCTCCCAATGAGCCTCGACTTGTCCTATCTTGAGCGAGCAAATTTCATTTCACGTCTGCTATAGAAGGATGGTCATGTGGGCGAGTTGGAACTGATTATGCATATTGATGGTCAGTGCGAAACACGAGGACAAAAGAAGGAAGGGACACAAACCACAGTGCTGTGGTTTGTGTCCCTTCCTTCTTTTGTCCTCGTGTTTCGCGCTGACCATCAATATGCACGTCTGCTAATTTTCCATTTTGCACACCATACTAGCTTATTGGCTATAGGGCGTTTCCTTACGAAACTTGAGATCATTGGATCAAATCCCAGCCACAGCGACTTCATGTAGATGGGGCATCATACAGAAAACACCCATATGTCATATTTACTCCCACAATGAACACACTTTCTCATAATAAATGCACCCCCAACTTTATCAGTCAAATTCCAGATTTTTTTCCCCCGCATAATCAACACGCCCTCATGTTTGAACCCCTTTCGCGGTACCGCGAATGGCCGCACTGTTCGGGAGCCCTCCGGCTCGACAATTCAAAACTGCCGCACATGGCCGCATGTGAGCAGCAGTAACATCATTTACTCACACTGCTGCATTCTTCCTTGCTATCGCAGTTCCCTTACACCGCTTGCTGCAGTGTGCTGCCATGCATGCAGCACAGGCTGGCGTAGCTAAGCATAAGCATGGTTGGGGCATGGTCTACAAGATTGCCACGATGCAATCTTGCACATCATGCTAGACGCATAAGGTTGAGGGGCTTAGCACAGATGAACGAGAAATGCGATCGTGAGCAGTTTTACGTGCGGTCTTGGAAACGCCTATTCTCCTGTTAGGCTAAAGTCCCTCAATTATCGAGGTAGTTTCGTTATGGCCACCTGCAAACTCTACCTAACGCTGATGTGGCTGGGCATCTCCCAAGATTGAATAAGCGATGTAGCGGCATTTCTTTGGCTGGCCGCAAGCTGGTGTGGCAAGGATCAGTGGCCTATGCATAGTGTGTCATGACATTGTTACAGACGGGACCCGCGGCAAAGTCTGTTGCGTGCCACCTGTTTGTTAGCCTGGCACTCTATAGTGGACGACACTAAATTTGGCTAGCTGGGATTTTTATGAGGGCGGTCCTGCTCTTTTTTTAAGACCTCTTTTTTTAAAATCCTTGATAGATTTTGATGTCTTTATGGTACATTGTGTCCCAATTTTAAATGTGCAAATATTCTTCTACTGCTGCATGTGGTTCTAAAATAATGAACATTTCATTTGCCTCGTTGGGAGTGCGATTTTTTCCTCAACAGACAAAGCTAGACTGCAAGTCAGCACATCACTATAATCTGGAATGAGAGCTCTGTGTAGCGGTACAAGAATGGATTGGTGCTTTAAACCTATTTAAGCAGAATTTATGGTATGTTGAACTTTTGTGAGCGATATCCCAGCTCGACTTGCCCACGAATGTTTGAGATACCGTAACTTTTGTTCAAATAGGTTTAGGGCATCCATTCTTGGACAGTAACATAGAGCTATCATTCCAGATTGTAGTGATATGCCAATATGCATTCTAACTTTGTTTAGGCAGAAATGCTACTCCCAACAAAGCGAATTTAGTATTGGCTGTTTTAAAAATATATTGTATTTGAAAAATTTTGACGGCATATTCAAAATAAGGTCACTAATATTCATAAACTCGATGAAGAATTTAACAGTTCTGAAGAGCAGCGTCCCCTCTTGCATGAGTGCGGGTGCTTTGCATTTCGCCCACGTCCCCATGTCGCTGCCACGATGTATGGTTCATATCTTCGACCTCAAGCTCGCCAAGCAGACACTTCAGCCACTAGGCTTGAATTGCAGTTAGCCTTGATTTATTTTCATACATTGGACTCTGCAGCTACCCTATTTCTCCACACACACGCACACACAAAATAGAAGGATGCAGGGAAAGAAGACATCTCTTATCAGCTCCATGCTTTATAGGGGTCTCTCTTAACCTTTATACGGTTGCCATGGGTGCTAGCGGTGGCAGACACTCGCAAGCACAAACGCAGCAGCCCTAGCAATTAGAGCTGTGGCCCCTATCCCGCGGTTCGCGTTAGATCGCAACCACGGCGGGTTCAGGCCAGGGGGACAGAGACAAGCCTTTGAAACGAAGGTGTTTATTCACCTTATTTCGACGCCACCAACACAAGTATAAAATATGCAAGTGCCTCAGCGCGCAGGAGTAATATTCCTCACGGCTGGGCAAAACAACAATACTAGAAAAGCGCATGACGTAAAGGGGCTGATAGTGACTCAGCTCGCTTCGTGTGGCTTTGCGCTCCGACCAAGAATGAAGATCACTCACGGAAGGAAGGGCAGGCGCTTGGTGACGGCGGCAGCGGCTATCTCGCGTACCAGGAGGGGATCCGGTCAATCCCGACGCCTCCGGACGAAAGACCCAAGACCCCCGAGAAAGCGGCGCGCCTTCGCGAGGTTGAGAGGAGGCATCTCCCCGAATCTTAGGAGAAGGGAAAGAGTGGAGAGGAGGGAGCGGGGCATACCGGTTTCGGCACTGCGACGAGGCATGAAAGGCATCAAAACCTCTTGTTGGGCGAGGTGGTACATTCTTGAAACCTAAAGGCACCGGCGCAACCAGACGACACAGAAGGACGCCTCGTGTGTCCTTGTCTCTCCTTCTGTGTCATCTGGTTGCGCCGGTGCCTTTAGGTTTCAAGCATGAAAGGCAGCGGGGGAAGCGGCGTGAGTGCCCTCTCCCACCGCGCCGCCCTTGCCCAAGCGTGCGCATGTGACACGCAACCATTCTGCGACCGCTGGAATGCGCATGCATTCCCACAGCTTTAAAGGGAAAGAAATACAGGAGCAGCTGCATTGATACGAAATGAGAATAAACGTAGACAGAGAATACCTCACCAGCTTCTTTGCAGGGGACATCAGTGCTAACAGCGTATTGCAGATAAGAAATGCAAAAAACAAGGAACTGATGCACGGGAGAATGGCTAACCATAGTATCGTAGAAGAACTTCTTGCTGGACGAGTTGGTGCATCACTTTTTTCCAAGTTTGTTGCGCGTAGAATGAACAATCACAGGAAGAACAAGGCATACAGAAAGAGCGCAAACTATCAACTGTTGATAGTTTGCAGTGATAGTTGAGTTGATAGTTTGCGCTCTTTCTGTTTGCCTTGTTCTTTCTGTGATTGTCCATTCTACGCACAACAAACTTGGAAAAAAGGATAACCATAGTATACATAGAAGTCTTGAAATGGTGCTCTAAAGGGGACCTGTTAATTGCAGCATGGTACATTGATTGCTGCAGCATGTGATGGATAATTACAGCCTATTCATTAAGGACCAGCTTCATTTTTTTGGGAGAGCTGAAAGCTATACGTTGCCGGCTGCAACTAATCATCCAGAGCGTGACATATGGTGAACGAACTCAACGATGCCACCGCACAGATCTGCAATGCATTTTCACGCAACCTGCAGCATCCGCTTGAATTCTTTCACCCACTGTGCAATGTCCATCAGTCATTGTCCCATGGGAATTTCCTTGAGGCTGGAATATTAGTATGTTAGTGCTATCCCAGTGAGAGGGCAATGATGACTTCAATAATAATTCGTATGACCTTCCAAGCTATAATATGCTGTTGAGATTTAGTTGTGCAAGGAAACTGTATATAATACCCCTTTGCAACAGGCTGTCACCTTCTTTTCTGGTCAATGTAAATGAAGTGTGCCCGTATCAAAGGAGCTGGTGCTTGTGTCTTATAAAGGGGTTCAACTGTGCTGGCTGTCAGATAACTTGTTCAATAATTTCTGCATTCACCAGCAATTCAGGTTGTTGCTTTAGCTGTTTCGAAATGTTTTTGGAGAATGCTATGCACTGTTTTTATTTCTTATGCTTAGGTGTCTGTGTAACTTGTGAGCTTTGTTGGCTTCTATACCACATTTATGAGAGCACTGGCACCTGTAGGATCAAAGTGGTTAGTGAAGTGAAGTGCCAAGGTTGGTTGTTTGTCGTATTGCAACAGCTGATCACTTGCTTATGAATATGTGCACCCCCCCTTTTTTTGATATATTGGTGTCTCATTTATGGTCACCAGTATGCAAACTGTCCGAGGTCTGTTGGGTGTTTCTAGTAGCCGCTTCATCACTTTCATTTCATATACTGTGCGTGAATGTTTGTTCTAAGCACGTTTATTAGAAGCCCTCTCCTCCTGCATTTCGGTCTCCATCGCTGTGACCGTACCCTGCAACCTTTCGGAACCATTATAGATTAGAACTTATTGCTGCCCATAGATGTGGTGCACTGCAAGAGTGTAGAAGTGATTTAACAGAAATGCATTGCTGGCATGGCTGTTCTTGTAGAGATCAATAATTGCCTTTGCACCGTGAATTCCTTCCTTTACACACAGTGAAATGTTTGCTTGTATGTGGTAAGACATTTCGCGTTCTAGATTTTTTTTCCTTATCAGTACCTTTTCATCTGTGCTTTCATCTGCGCTTATCAGTACCTTTTAATCATGTGTGCTTCCTTTTCTGTACTTTGCAGTGCAAGCACCTGCTTTCGATTGGGGGGAAGGGCCTCCGAGAGGTGGCAGTGGATGCCATGAAGGCTGTGATGGGGTACGACGTACAACTGCGTTACAGCCTTCATGGCCGAAAAGGGAAGCTGGCATTTATACAGCTCAAGCTGTGCACCATAGTGACAGGTAAGGGTGTGACATTGCCCCGCAGGGGCGTCTGCGTGAGCAGGCGTTTGGTGTGTGGCAACACCACGGACCTGAGCCAACGGAGGGGTTTCGACCCCCTCCCACGTGTTCGCCGTGCATGGCTTAGCCGTGTCCGGGGAAAAGGGGATCCTGGGGGTTGAGCCGACGCCGGGTGATTGGACCTTTAAGGCCCCCTGGCAGAGGCAACACACCCCTTTGGCCCCGGCTTCACGTAGACGGCACCCCTGGGCTGACCCACCTAGGGGAAATCGGCAGTCGCCTTTCCCTGTCTCTCACTCTCCTCACATCTTCGTCTTTCTCTTATTTTCAGTCTGTCCTGTCTTCTCCTCCCTTCCATTTACTTCCCCTCTTCCCGGCGGCAAGGGTTAACCTTGTCCAAGTAGCCAACCTCGGTCTAAGCGCATAAGGTTAAAGTAGCGGTGTACGGCTGGCGTGTGCAAGTTGCAGGCAAGTCCAAACTTGTAGCGTCGCCTTGTTGGGCTCTGAGGTGGGTGGTCGCCACCACTGCCGAACATTCCACCTTCTCTTATGTATGCAACATCTTTTCCCTCACTTAATGATCGTACCGCTTCAAAGCGTGTACGCACCGAAGAGACATTCAAGCCTTTTGCACCCCAAAGACAAACCTTCCCGAGATTTCATGTAATTCATTGTATGAAGCCTGAAAAGCCTGTAGGAGTGATATCGCCATTCCTGGTTGCAAAGTGCCTCACAGAAACCATAGGTTCAGGATATCAAGCAAACAAGATGCCCAGTGGCGACCTCCTTCTGGAGGTGCGCGATAAAGTCCAATACGAGAAACTTCCGAAACTTACATGCTTTGGAGACGTGGAAATTTCTATCACACCTCACCGCTCACTCAATACTGTCCGGGGCGTCATCTCGAAACAGGACCTGCTTGAACTCACTGTAGAAGAGCTCCAGGATGGCTGGAAAGAACAGAACGTAATAAGTGTTCAGCGAATTCTCATCAGGCGCGAAGGTAAAGAAATCCCAACCAAACATTTGATCGTCACATTTGCATCCACCATCTTGCCGGAAACTATTGAGACTGGATATACTAAAACTCGTGTGCGACCCTATATTTTGAACCCTCGTAGGTGCTGGAAATGTCAAAGATATGGCCACGGATCACAAAGCTGCCGTGGGCAACTCACATGTGCGAAATGTGGTGTCCAGGGCGACCCTGCGGATGACTG
Organism: Hyalomma asiaticum; assembly: GCA_013339685.2. Classification (NCBI taxonomy): domain Eukaryota; kingdom Metazoa; phylum Arthropoda; class Arachnida; order Ixodida; family Ixodidae; genus Hyalomma; species Hyalomma asiaticum. The sequence goes on from CM023487.1 coordinate 93,265,345, forward strand.
TTCAAATGCACCCCACTGTGCAAACTGTGAAGGTGACCACGCAGCATATTCTAGGTCATGTGAATCATGGAAAAGAGAAAAGCAAATCATAACACTGAAAATCAAAGAAAACATTTCATTCAAGGAGGCTCGTAATAGGTGTTCACCATTTCACAATGCTCCTTATGCTAATGCGGCGCGTCGGGGGGCAGCGTCGCAAAGGTCACCGCCCCATGCCCAGCCCGGGTACAACGAGCTGACGCATGTGGCTCCTGCCCCCAGGATGGAAGTAGCCCAGGCTACTCCACCCAACCAGCAAACACGGCCGGTTGCCTTAGGGCTTCCAGCAACACATTCTTTGGCACGTGACTGCACTACGCTAAGTGGAAGTGCAGCACTGCCCAAAGCTCCCAAGGCGGGTACCGCCCAGGCTGCCTCAATCCCTCGACCCCCTGCAGGCGCTGACAAGTGCCAGCGCAGCAAGAGCCCGAAGGCAGTTCCATCGACCCCCGAGACGGTGGGTGGAAAGGTCTCGTCGTCCGGTGCGAGGCTGCATCGGGAACCTTCCCGCTCTCTGGAGCATGTGTCTCGATCTTCGCAAGAAGATATGGACACACTACCGATCACCACGGCGCAACCAGCACCTAAGGGGCGGCGGGACACTCCCGACCGCTCCAAAAAAGACAAAAAACCCATTACAGGGCCTGGAAAGGGCTCTGTAAACTAAGGCAGCACCACTTTCTTGTACACACAGCATCAATTCAAACTCACTATGGATACCGAAATTCTACAATGGAACGTCAGGGGCCTGTTTAGGAACCTCGATGACGTTCAAGAACTGCTACACGAACACAATGCAAAAGTGCTGTGTGTACAAGAAACACACCTGAATGCAAAACACACAGACTTTCTCCGGCAATATGTCGCATTCCGGAAAGACCGCAATCACAGTTTCGCGTCATCGGGTGATGTTGCAATCATAGTGGCCCGAAGTGTAGCATGCCAACGAGTACAACTACAAACTCTCCTTGAAGCAGTGGCTATTAGAGCTGTACTGTTTAACAAACTCGTTACTATTTGCTCTTTTTATGTACCTCCAAATTATCCTTTAGATAAACATGAATTTCAGTCTCTCATAGATGAGCTGCCAGAACCCTACGTCCTTCTTGGCGATCTTAATGCACACAGCTGCTTGTGGGGTGATTCTCGTATCGATGCACGAGGTCGCCTTATTAAACAATTTCTTTTCTCTTCGTGTGCCTGTCTACTCAATAAAAAGGAACCTACATACTACAGTCTTGCAAATCAAACCTATTCTTCTATAGACCTTAGTATAGTGTCGCCGTCCATATTTACTGAACTCACGTGGGAAGTGATTAAAAACCCTTACGGTAGCGACCATTTCCCAGTAGTACTGAGGAGACCTAAATAACAGAAGCCTCTGCCACAAGCTCCTCGATGGAGGATTGATGCAGCCAACTGGGACAAATTCCACACACTCACTCTTAGTATCTCATGGGCCGACATGTGTTCATTAGAAATTGACGATGCCGTTCACTATTTTACTGTTTCCCTTATCGATGCAGCGTCTAAATCTATTCCTCGAACAACAGGACTTTCAAGCAAACGCCGCGTTCCGTGGTGGAACGAGGAGTGTAGCAATGCGTGTAGGAGGCAGAATAAAGCGTGGAGGGTGCTCCGAAATTGTCCTACGGCTGAAAATCTTGTCAACTTCAAGAAAGTCAAATCTCAAGGCAGGAGGACGCGTCGACAAGCAAGAAGGGAGAGCTGGCAAACGTTTTTATCAAATATCAATTCCTATACAGATGAGGCAAAAGTGTGGAATAGAATTAACAAGGTACGAGGGAGACAAACACACTCACTGCCCTTGGTAATCACCGGGGGCGACAGCTTAATAGACCAGGCAAACTGCCTGGGCGCACACTTCGAGCACGTATCGAGTGCATCACACTATAGCGAAACGTTTAAACGATACAAAGCAGCACTAGAAGGGCAGAAACTGGAGCAAAAATGTGTGAAACGCCAAGCATACAATGAGCCATTCACCTTAGCTGAGCTACAGGCAGCACTAAACTGCTGCAATGAATCTGCCCCCGGTGCCGACCAGGTCACATATGAAATGCTAAAGCAGCTTCCGTCTCAGGCAAAGCACTCTCTCCTCGCCCTGTACAACGCTATATGGGCGTCAGGGCGAATGCCACTCACTTCGAAAGAAGCCATTGTCATACCGATTCTCAAACAGGGCAAGGACCCGTCTTCTGCTGCTAGTTATAGACCCATAGCATTGAGAAGTTGCCTTGCTAAAATTTTTGAAAAAATGGTCAACCGATGATTGCTGTATTTTGTCGAGTCAAACAAGCTGCTTGATCGATACCAGTGTGGGTTTCGAGAGAGTCGATCAACCACTGATCATTTAATTCATATAGAGGCACAGATTCGTGAAGCCTTTGTCCATAAACAGTTCTCTCTATCAGTCTTTCTCGATATGGAAAAGGCGTACGATATAAACGTGGCGTATTTGTAATACTCAGGGATTTGTCACACTTTGGAGTCTGTGGAAATATGTTGCATGTCATCCAGAGTTATGTCATATCGCACGTTCCGTGTTCGTGTTGGCAATGTTTTATCACGAACGTTTGTACAGGAAACAGGAGTGCCGCAAGGTGGGGTGCTCAGCTGCACTCTGTTTATTATAAAAATGAATTCCTTGTACCTGCACATCCCGCATAACATGTTTTATTCAGCGTATGTCGACGATGTGCAGATAGGCTTTAAATCGTCCAACCTTGCAATATGCGAACGCCAAATTCAACTGGGTCTTAATAAGGTGTCTAAATGGGCAGACATAAACGGGTTCACCCTAAATCCACAGAAAAGCGCCTGTGTCCTGTTTTCTAGAAAGAAACGCTTACACCCCGGTCCCAACATTGTGTTGAAGGATGAGCGCCTACCTGTAAAAATGGAGCACAAATTCCTAGGCGTAGTCCTAGATGCGAAACTGACGTTTGTGTCACATTTGAAGTATTTACAGAACAAATGCATAAAAACAATAAACCTCGTGAAAGTGCTCTCCCGAACCACGTGGGGTAGTGATACAAAGTGTCTACTGAATTTATATAAGAGCCTTATACGATCACGCCTGGACTATGGTGCCATTGTTTATCACTCTGCGGCACCGAGCACATTGAAGATGCTGGACCCTATCCACAACCTCGGCATCCGTCTTTCTACGGGTGCCTTCAGAACAAGCCCCGTAGAAAGTCTCTATGTTGAATCAAATGAGCGGTCGCTCCATCTTCAGAGAACATACTTATCCTTTGTGTATTTCCTCAAAGTAAACGCAAACAGAGCACACCCTGCATTCACAACAACAAATGACCTGTCCAGCGTCCAAATATTTCGGAACAGGCCTGCTTTGAGAGAGCCCTATTCCTTGCAAGTGAGGGCTCTTGCTGAAGAAATGGATGTGGCTTTTCACGAACACGATTTGATGCCTTATCCTGTTCAACTTCCGCCATGGCAGTGGCAGCTGATCGATTGTGACCTGTCTTTTGTTGATGTCACAAAACATGCGCCAGCCACACATGTCCGCATGCACTTCCTAGAACTGCAGCACAAATACCTTTGTCCTCAGTTCTTTACGGAGGCATCGAAGACTCAAGCTGGGGTCTCTTATGTAGCAGTCGGTCCATCCTTTTCCGATGCCGGCGCTTTGCACCCCAACATGAGTATCTTTACCGCGGAAGCTTATGCAGTCCTTACAGCAGTTAAACACATTACACTGTCAAATATACCAAAGGCAGTTATATACGCGGATTCGTTAAGTGTGGTCAAAGCTTTGAAAACCCTAAAGAGGTACAGAAATCCTGTAATTATTTCCCTTTATACAGCCCTGTGTACCGCCTACGCATCCAGGCGGCACGTCGTGCTGTGCTGGGTGCCAGGGCACCGCAATATTGAAGGGAATGAGTTAGCCGACCGGCTTGCCACATCTGTAGAGACCACCGCTTCCCGCATATCCATAGGTGTTCCTGTAATGGACTTGAAGCCCTTCCTGAGGAAGAGGCTCAGGGCCTACTGGCAGCAGCTATGGGATAAGGAAACTCAAAATAAACCCCATCTTATCAAACCTTATCTCAGTAACTGGCCCCTAGTATCAAAGCTACGCCGTACACAGGTAACACTCTGTAGACTAAGGATTGGACACACACATAGCACACACGCATACCTACTGTCGGGTGGCGATCCACCGATGTGCCACTACTGTGGTGAGCCCCTGAGTGTTGTCCACATCCTTCTGCAATGCATCGCTCTATAAAGTCACAGAAAACAGCACTTTTTACTACCGTTCCGGGAGCACCTGCCACTGCACCCATCCATGTTTTTAAGTAACAAACCACTTTTTAAACTCGAGTCAGTCCTGGCGTTTCTTAAAGATATTCACAATTTTAATGTTATTTATCCAGGCGATCTGTAGCACGGCCTCTCAGCAGAGGCCGCTGCTGCGGTGTTTTTATCAAGAAAGCACTCTCCTCGCCGTCCTTGGGCTCAAGGATCACGGCGAGAAATTCGTGCTGCCTCAATGCGTTAGTTTTCTAGAATCATGAACACCTACATTGAGTATTCATAGACCACCCCACTCGCTAATGTCATAGTTTTAATCTTTTACGCCTCTATACAGCGATTCAATTTTAGATTTTAGGCCCATCTACAGCCACATTCCATATTAGCATCGTGACTCATTGCTCACTGCAGACATCACATCAACAGAAATGGCGCTCTTTGGCCATACTTGGCCCTTGCGCCACTAAAAAACACATCATCATCAAGGGTGTGACATTGTTAAATTCTACCTTGTGATGTGCTCCACTGTGGTGGTTCATACATACTATGTTGTGGTTTTTGTATACTTCTACGCAGATGCCATTTGCCAAAAGGCAAACGTCGACCTTTGTACGGCGAGGGACTTCATAAAGAGATGGCTGCCAGAATCTATCGACCGCAGCGGCGGCAGAAAAAGGCGCTTCGCTGAAGCACTCATGGCGGAGCAGCCTGATGATCCCTGCCCTCGGAGCAGGGACCCTGAGAGCAGTGCCCCTGAGGGCAGGGACCATCAGCAACCCACCATTGCTGCCTTTTTGGTCAGCCGCTGCCATCAGTGTCCTGGTCAGACTACCTCTGCCAGCTTCCCTCCACATTCGGCCCCTCCCCCTCTGCCAGCTTCACCTTGCAGCCCCAGCCGATTGAAAAATAAAAGCTTTGCGTTCTGTGTTCTTGTTCACTTACATTTCCTTAGCTGATCTTTGCAGTATTATGACACGAAATAGAGAAAATTACGGCAGGCCAGTGAACACCTTTGTATTATTGGTATCTACGCATAGGGAAGGTAATGTGTAGTAAAGAAGAAAATGTCATAGCTTGGCTATTAGCAAGCATTGTGATCTGTAGTCACGAGCTAGAGCTCGTATGATTTTCTGGGCCACTGAGCCGAGGCCTTGAGGCAGATTTGCGGGCCAGTGTAAAAGGGTGGCTACACTGGCAGAACAATATTCTGAATGTTGGCTCAGAGGTGGCACATCACTGGCTGCTTGATGGCCCTACATTCACTGAACGTTGGCAATACCTGGCACTTGCATTGACAAACTGCAGGTACAATGATGTTACATGTGAGCTGGTCCAATACTGGTAACGTCCTGGCTAATACTATGGCTAAGAGCTGGCCCATTACTGACATGAGCACTGGTCCTGCATTGGTGAAAGTTGCACTTGGCCCATATGCCAACAATTTTGGGCCAATGCTCATGCCATTATTTTTGAACGCTGGTCCAAGATTTCTCCAATGCATGCGTGCTGCCTGGGTATGAATTACAGTAATTAATTGGATATATAAGGTGTATTGGTATAAAGTGTATATAAGATATATAAGGTGCAAAGGTGTCCAGGAAGTAATTAATTGGGTTGCAGTGGAGAGGCCCTTCATAAAACCGTGCTGCATAGGAGTTACAACAGCTCGATCATCAAGAAACTTTGTGATTACGTTAGCGATAATGTGTTCTAAAAGTGTACAACAAGAGGAGGTTAGTGATATGGGGCGGTAGTTTTGAACTAATGCTGGATGGCCTTTCTTTAGGATCGGAATGACACGAGCAGATAGCCAGTCGTTCGGAAGCACAGCTGAAGTTAGTGACACACGAAAGATGATAACAGATGATAATAGCTGTGAATTTTCGCCCTGCTGTTTTTGGGATCGCTCCATATAAATTATTCATTATCGACCCGCAGTTTCTCGCCCATCAAAGTGACTTTCTTGCGTTCTTTTTTTTCTGCTTCCGTACTGTTCCATAGCAATTTACGATTTCTGCGTGTTTCACGCGAGAAATCATTTTGTACGGCAAAGCTTGTCCCTTTTAGCTTTTAGGCGTTTTTTAGAACGTCACGTTTCTCATTGAAATTTTGAAAACAAATGAGAACGGGTCTCTGTTTACCTGGTTTCCCAGACGATGGATTCTTCAATCGAACTGTAATTTACATTTAATTTTTCGGAAAATATACCGGTAACGACTTTTTGCTTAAGCTTGGTTTCCGTTTCATCGGCTTCCTCTCGAAGGCTGAAGATCGACAGATTAGAACGCCTACTCCTGTCTTCTAAATCCACAGTTTCGGATTCTAGAGATCTTACAGTCCGTTCAAGGTTATATACACGAGCGACATGCTTTCTCATTCAGTGAACCGGTGACCCCAATCAACGAGAATCTTTTCGATGTTGTTTTGCTGCGTTCTAAGAGCTGCCATATCCTCAGCCAATTTGGTTTGTCCTACCAGTATTTCTTGCAGTATGTTTTCTGTATCAGGACCTGAATTTGTCTCAACGTCACCGCACAGGAGAAGTAAGCGTGCGCAGTACATTTCGTAAGCCATACTAGCACGACGCCGTGGGCACGGCAAGAACAGAAGGCAGCGGCTATCCCTCTAAACGAAGTAGAGAAATGGCTTGTGAGGCCACATTCCCGTAGCTCGTCCGCCGTGCTCACTGAAGGTGTGCAGTCTCAGTCGTCCTTTTATAGAGTTGTCGACCGATGTTACATGACGTGCAGGTGGCGCTGGGGTTGACGTGGGTGTGACCAAGGCAGGCATGCGAAGAACGGTTCCCTGATAAGCCTCCGTCGGTGTTCCCGTGCTAAGAAGCCACGTGGAAAGAACAGGCACATTTTGACAGCTTGTAGATCCGGTAGAACAGAAGCTTGTTTGATACGTCGCTCCGGTCAAACCAAAAACGAGCACCTGCATGAAGCAGAGAAATGGTTTGAGAGGCCACATGCCCGTAGCTGGTCCGACTGAGACTGCCCACTGAAGGTGTGCAGTCTCAGTCGTCCTTTTATAGGATTGTCGACCGATGTCGCATGACGTGCAGGTGGTGCTGGGGTTCACGTGGGTGTGACCAAGGCAGGCATGAGAAGAAAGGTTGAAAATCAAGGCCTGGAAATACCTTGATTGACGCCGAAGGCGGTTGCCGACACTGCTGTCATCATTGCGCCTCTCCGGTAATCGTTCAGCGAGAAGGCACTGTTTACTTCTACAAGTCCATCTAGGTAAGCAACCGGCGTACCCCTGTTCAGGTGCCTAAATTTCGTGCTGAAATTTGTCACTGTTACCTTGGCTTCACCTTTATGCAGCTTGGCCGTGCTTCGTGCGACACGCACCTGACAGTTTAGGAGCAAGTGCTGGTCGCCCTCGATGGCACGTTGTATGTCGGTAGGCGCTTTGGTGCTGACAGAAATCATTACGCTGGACAGTGGTGGGATGGTTACCTGCTGTTTCCTTACATTCAAGGCATGTTAAGCGAAGTTGCTATCTGACAGCGGTGAATTATCTGTGGAGAGCGTGATTTATCTCGATCTTAGGTTGATGACTGCGTCCTGTGGGTCAAGGAAATCCATGCCTAAGATGAGATCTCTTGAGCACTGCTGCAGGACCACAAAACTCACCGATTAGGTCTGGCTGTCAATTGTAACTCTTGGCGTGTGCGTTGCATTCGGTGTTATAAGGCGGCCTCTGCTGTTGGTATATCTGATCCTTCCCAGAGAGTCTTTACCTCCTTCAGCATGGCGCCGAAAAGATCCCTGATGACAGAGTAGTAGGCTCCGGTATTGACTAAGGTGGTGACGGTGTGGCCGTCAATAAACACGTCGAGGTCGGTGGTTCGTCGTCTGGTGCTCCGCTTAGGTCGGGGCGTCGGTTCACGGCTGCATCCGCTGACTCCGCTACTGCTCTGTCGTGTCGGCAAAATTTTCGGCGGCGAAGTGTTGTCGTCAAGGGCAGGCGGCGTCTTGAGACTACGACGGGAATGTTCCTGCGTCGTGGTAGTCGTCTTCGGCGGCGGAAGATCTTCGGCATTGCATCGCGCAGCATCCGCACTCCACTGTTCCCAGCTTTGGCGCTATGCGCTGATTGTGTTGGCGGGTGCGTATTTCAAGAGTCCTCTCAGTGATCGTGGCCTCGGAGATGAACTGTTGGACCGTCTTCGTCGGGTTGCTTATAAGTACGGAGAAGGGATGCTGCTTCACTCCTCGCATAAGGAGGCGAGGCTTCTCATCATACATTTCGGCGTCGGCGTGGTGCAAAATCCGCGTCACCTCAACCGTGAAGATCGCTACGTTTTCATTCGGGAGTTTCACCAGAGCCCCCAGCAGTGATGCGGATCTTTCGCACGATGCTTGCAAAGGTGTCCAGGAAAGCGGTGCCAAAGATACCCCTGGTTCGAATCGTTGACTCGCTTCTCGAACGAAGGCCTTTGTTGTCTTCCAGTTAGACATATACATGGCGCAGCTTACCGCCAGGGTCCGACTTGTTAAGGGCTGCGACGCGGTCGTAGATGTCCAGCCAGCTGTTAGAGTCCTCATATGACGATCCGCGGAAGGTAGGCGGCACTTTGGGTTGCTGGCCGACGACGGTTGCCGGAGATCTTGCTTCCGTCATCATGGATGCTTGCTTCCTTGCAGCCCTTGTCTTGTCCTTGTCGGGGAGCGGCAGGTATTCTGGCGGGAGTCCGTGTTGTCTGCCGTTAGCTCGAAGGACCTGGTTGGAGTCGTCCTCTTGGCGGCGTGGGCTTGGCTCATGGCTGGATGGGTGCGTGCGGTACATTAACCGAGAAGCACCTCCACCAGCATGTCACGGAGTGGTCACGATTTGAAAGTAGCAGAATTCAAGACGATGTCAGGCGAAGTGTTTATTGGGCGATCCTGTGGCTAGCAAAACAAAGCCAATCACACTGCATAGTCACAGCGGCGTCAACAGTCGTCGGTCGACGGAAAGACTGACAAGCGGCGAAATGCATCGTCTTATAAAGCCGATGCATTTCACACGTCATAATGCATTCTGGCATTATCTCTCAAATTCTGGAAGACGCTTAAATGCACGGGTCAGGCATGCAGAGTTTCAAGAACAGCCAGCTCGGCTCCCGAAGCAACATGGAAGATAAACGCGGCCTCTGCTGCGCGTAAATTAAAGTGATAACGGCGCTCCTTGCAAACCACCGAAAGAAGCGTGCGTGTGACAAGCAAGTGATAAGACTTTTCACTTAATAACGTCACGTTTTTGGCGTGCTTCGCCAAAAGTGCGTGCTTCGCATGAGCAAACCAAAAGAGCCGTACTTGTCAATATGGTCGCGGTGCTCGGAAGTTTCGCTTATAGAGCGAAACGTGGTTTTATATGCTGGACATGCTCACTTCCCGTGCTTTTAACTTCGAGATGTTTTTGAACATGCTTCCGAGTCTTACATCTGGGACAGGGAAAGTTATTACGCGGGTGGTGCGCTGAAAGTCTGCATTGGCATGTATTAACAGTTCCTTAAAGTTTCTGTTAGAGCGGTCGATGTCTTGGTATTTCGAGATACGATTTTCTAGGGCGATCGTTGCTTGTTAGCATTCGATAGTATTTATGAAGAGTATTATTCGTGTTTGGAAGCGCATAGGAGTATTTTGTAATGAATGGTGGCGGCTAGTTGTTACGGGCTTTAGGATCTTTTTTTCCTAGTGTTGGTGCCCGATATACTTTACACGAGACTTATATGCGTTGTTGAGAGCGTCCTAGGGCTGATTTCTTTCAACTAATGACCTTTAACTTGCTTAATTGGTGCATGTAATACGCGTCATTACTAGAAATCCTTCTGATGAGCCTTGCTGTCAGGTAAATTGAAGTGTTTGCAGTGTCGCTGGTGGTGACTACTATAACCGAGTTGTTGCTGGTCATCCGTTTGTTTTCGGCAAAGTGACGTCTTTTGTTTTTCGATGCTTATTATCGTGTAGGGGACGTCAATATTGCTATAATGATGGTGCATTAAAAATTGGGATATCCCACGTGTATTTGGAATCAAGGAGATGCGAAGCACGCATCAGGAACGTAAAACGTATCTGCATTGTTGTCTCGCTACACAGATTTTGGTACATATGAATTTAACGAAAGCCGCAAGGGCACCAAAACTGTGGCATGTACACCATGCCGCTCATGACACGCATGTCACGATTATAATGTTATGGCCTGTCATTTACGTTCGTCATGCAGTGGTGTTGTGTCACAGCAAATTTGGTATACATCCCATTAACGAAACGCGCGGCATCTAAAGCATGCCACTAATGACATGCATGTCATGATTTTCATGTTCATAGAACGTATCACCCATGGCCGTCATACATCGTCGCGTTTTATCAATTTCGGTATATATTGCCACCTGCATGTAGTGAATCGTGGGCAAGAGAAGCTGCAGCCCCAAAACGAGGAAGAAGATCGCGCGCTTCTTCCTCGTTTTGCGGCTGCAGCATCTCTTGCCCACGATCCGCAACATGCAGGTCGCAATATCATGTTAAGAAAACGGCCGCAAGAGCACCTAGACCGTGGCATGTAAAGCGTGCCGCTAATAATATGCATGTCATAATTTTCATGTTATGGCCTGTCATTTATGTTCTTCATGCAGTCATGTTTTGGCTCATGACATGCATGTCATGATTTTTATGTCATGTGGCATTACTAATTTTCGAATACATTGCATTAAGGAAACGGCCAGGAGAGCCCCGAGACCGTGGCATGTAAATCATGCTGCTCATGACATGCATGTGACAATTTTCAAGTTATGACTTGCCATTTAGGTTTACTATGCAGTTATGTTGTGGCATACCAATTTTCGTATACACCCCATTAACGAAACGGCCAGGACAGCACAAAGTTGTAGGCGGATAGATAGATAGATAGATAGATAGATAGATAGATAGATAGATAGATAGATAGATAGATAGATAGATAGATAGATAGATAGATAGATAGATAGACACGCTCCAAATCGCCGAAGTTCGCTAAGAAACGTTTCGCATTTAAAATTCTCAGTCTATTCTTTTTGTATTGCTCGCACGCGCCGGCAGTCTCCTGCTCTCCTTCTGTGGAAGGGGGAGAGCGTGCGAAGATACACAAACGAACACTAGAGAAGGCAATCAGCATCCTGACGAAGAAAGTCCACTTGTTAAAACGCTGGCTCCAGCTACATTTCCTTTACTACATCGTTTTTAGCGATCTGTAGATCGATTCAAGCCTGCATCCTCCCCTGAGCTTGCATCCACCTCTGAGCCTGCATCTTCTCCTGAGTTGTGCGTGTTTTGTTAGCTGCGATTATGCTTTAAAACTTACACCAACTAGGCAAACTACAGAGAGAGAGAGAGATAATGGGTGCAAGGCAGGGAGGTTAACCGGAAGGAAAATTTCCAGTTTACTACCCTGCACTGGCGAAGGGGTGAAGGGAGACAGAAAGGGATGGAAGAAAAGAATAAAGGGAGAATGAGAGAGGTCGAATAGCGCACACACACAAGCACGGCAGTGTCACAGACGGTTCACGAGGCCCGTTGCGCGCAAGAACTTGAGCACAGCCTTCGTGGCTTTCTGCTGCGAGACACTATCGGTCCGGCATTCCAATATGGTTTGCTCAGACAGCGGTCGACCATCAAGGCGTGACAATTCTGCGGCGAGAAACTGTCGCTGCGAACAGTACCCAGGGCAATCGCAGAGGACGTGCACAATCGTTTCCTCGCTGCCGCAGTGAAGACAGGCAGCACTCTCTTCCAGTCCGATGCGATAGCCGAAACTTCTTGTGAATGACGTGGCTAGCCACAGGCGGCAAAGTACGGTCGTTTCACAGCGGGTAAGCCCACGCGGAACTCGAAGTTGTAGTGATGGGTCGAGGCGGTGTAGATGGGTGTGTAGAAGACCAGGAGTGTTCCACTGCGCTATAGCCATATCACGTGCAAGCGAGCGAAGTTTTCTTACGGCATCCGTTCTTGACAGTGGGATGGTTTGCAGCACTCCAATTTCGTGAGCACGTTTCGTAGCATTATCTGCGTGCTCATTGCCGATTATTCCAGAGTGGCCTGGTAGCCACTGAAACGTGATGTCATGGCCTTTGTCAGTTAATTGATGATAGAGCTCTCGTGTTTGAACCACTAATTGGTCTTGCGGCCCGCTACGTAAGGCCGATAAAAGGCACTGGAGGGCTGACTTCGAATCTGTAAAGATGGCCCATTTCTGAAGTGGCTCGCCATCGATCACGCTAAGTGCGGTGCGTAGTACCTCAAGCTCCACGGCAGTCGATGCTGTGCCATGAGACGTCTTGAAGAGTACATCTACTGCTTTGGCAGGGAAGGTCACAGCTCCTGCAGATCTGCCTGCTGCTGTTGAGCCGTCGGTGTAAAGCTGAAGATGATTCCTGTAGTCCTCATGTAGCATTAGCACAGACAGCTGCTTTAAAGCCAGCGGTGAGAGTTCCGCTTTGGTCCGAATCCCTGGCACTGTCAGCCGGACCTTTGGACGGACCAAACACCAAGGAGGCGTCGGAACTCTCTCAGCAGGAGTATAATTCTTTGGGAGGTACTTTCGGTATGCCGATAGCCTCTTACGAAAAGAGGCACTGGGCCGGTCTTCTGGAAGCGAGGCGAGGTGGTGAGCGAGGAAGTGATGCGAGGAAGTGATGTGAGTGGTGGCAGGAAGGTCTTTGGCCATCGCTATAGTATCCACTGTTGAGGTGCAGCGTGGCAATCCGAGGCAGATATTGAGTGGCTGGCCCTGAGCGCTCTCGAGTGTGTGTAGGTTACCTTTACAGGTGTCAGTCAGCACCGGTAAGCTGTATCTCAGGTATCCGAGAAAGAGCGTCCGGTATAGGTGAAACATGGCGTTCACTGACGTACCCCACGTTTTCCCTCCGAGGAAGTGGAAAACTTGTGAGGTGGCCGTTAGGCGCTTCTTGAGACCGGCCACATGGGGACTCCAGCAGAGGTCGCGATCGATGGTTACTCCCAGGAACCTGGGAGTAACCATCGAGATGGGAGTAATCAAGAGATGACTTTGGCTACAATGTCGTGGCGAGCTTTGAAACGGCTCACCCAGCCAGGGCTTGGCTTAAAGTTGTCGCGGCCGAGCATACAAGCGAAGTCCAGCATATTTTCTTGCGGAATCCTGCCAGACAAAGGCATCTTGCTGGCGCGCTGTTCACAAAACCATGCAAACACCGCCTTCTCCACGTCCGAGAATGCTGCAGCCATCACTGTTTGTTTTCCTGCGCTTGTGCCGTTTTCAAGGGCGCTAAGAATGGAGGCCTTGTTCTTGGTGATCGTGGACAGCTAGCTGCAAGCAACGCCGAATTCATCGGCGATATCCATTTTTTTCCTGCTCTTCTCCACTTCAGCGATAATTGCAGCCTTATCTTCCAGCGTGATGAACTTCAGTTTTTTCGTTGGAGGCGGTATCTTTGTGGGCAAAGAAATCAGACTGTACGATCGCTACACACAGTTAAAGGGGTCCTGAAGCACCTGTTTGACTTCTCAAAAAAACACGTTCTATCGACAGTGTAAGCTGCAATAAACAGCTCACCCAAATTCTACAGTCGTGCGCGAACCGGAGAGTTCACAGGGCAAGCACGAAGCTGTCCCTTACCCAGGAGCTCTCGCTTCAAAAAAAAAAGGCCGGTTCTCACTCTTTTAATATGCTTTATGACGAAATGGAGCAGATTGCTGCTACTGGCTGGTAGCTGGCATAAATTAAGAGCGATGTATGAATCATGTTTTAATCAAATGAACTTGGTTAAGCTGTCACTGTGTATAATATCTTTTGCAAGTAAATAAACAAGATGAAGTAAACAACAAATCTATCAACTTCGTTTAAAGTTCTGATGTGAATGGCGCATTTCCGGTGGAAGAAAACTGTCGTCTGCACTGCTCGGCACGCTCGCGCGTCTCTTTGGCACTGTGGAGTTGGTGCTTCGTTTGTTTGAATCCCGTAAGTTTCGTCAATAATAAAGAAAAATAACTTTCGCGTATGTACCACACGCACGCGCTCATGCACCTAGGTTGCTGAAGTTGCGGTTTCTTTTTGACGCCGCACCCTTTGTAACGCCGCGGCACTATCGCGAACTTTCACTCGAAGGCAGCACACAAAGCCCGTTTCCCACGATCAGATGCAGCGAAAGCGACGTTCCAAGTTTAAGGAAACATCTTATCTGTCCTAACCAATTAACCTTTGGTTGCCGCTGGGAGATTCAGCTTCCGTGATAAGATCCACCTGTGCTGTCGACTTTCACCGACGGGATATATCCTCTCGGAGTTGGCGCGCAGCCACTGCAGTGGTTTTTCGGCTGCTTCTGTGCGATCCACTATTGAGTTTCGGCCGCGCTTAAACGGCTGTGCCAGAGCTGGCTGTCGGTTTTAAATGCAAAGTATTTCTTAGCGAACTTCGGCGAGTTTGAGGGTATCTGTCTATCTATCTAGCCGCCTACGATTTTGTGCTCTCCTGGCAGTTTCGCTAAAGGGATGTTTACGAAAATTGGTATGCCACAACATGACTGCCTGACGAACATAAATGACAGGTCATAACATGAAAATCATGACATGCATGTCATGAGCGGCATGATTTACATGTCACGGTCTTGGTGCTCTACTGGAGGAGGAGGCAGAGGAAAGGAGGAAACACAGGGATGTTAGCCAGTCCTGAGACCGGCTGGCTACCCTGTGCTGGAGAAGGGGGACCAGGGTCTCCTGGTCATTTCGTTATTGGGATGTATACGAAAATTGGTATGGCACAACATCACTGCCTGACGAACCTAAATGACAGGTCATAACATGAAAAGCATGGCACACATGTCATGAGTGGCATGATTTGCATGCCATGGTCTTGGTGCTCTCCTGGCCGTTTCGTTAATCAGATGTATACAAAAGTTGGTATGCCACAACATGACTGCATGACGAAGATGACTAATAGGTCACAACATGAAAATCATGATATGCGTGTCATGAGCGGCATGATTTGCAGGCCATGGTCTTCGTGCTCTCCTGGCCGTTTCGTTAATGGGATGTATATAATAATTGGTATGCGACAACATGAGTGCATAACGGTCATGACTGACAGGTCACAACATGACAATCACCATATGCATGTCATGAGCAGCATGATTTGCATACCGTGGTCTTGGTGCTCTCCTGGCTGTTTCGTTAATGGGATGTATATAAAAATTGGTATGCCACAACATGACTGGATTGCGAACATGACTGACAGGTAACAACATGAAAATCATGATATGCTTGTCATGAGCGACATGATTTACATGCCCCGCGTTTCGTTAATGGGATGTATACCAAAATTTCTATGGCACAAGAAGACAGCATGACGAATGTAAATGACAGGTCATAACATTAGAATCATGACCCGCGTGTCATGAGCAGCATGGTTGACATGCCACAGCCTTCGTACTCTTGCGGCCATTTCGTTAATGGAATATATACGAAAATTGCTATGGCACAACACGAGTGCATCACTCTCATAAATTACAGGTCGTAACATGAAAATCATGCCATGCATGTCATGATTTTCATGTTATATATCATGACCGGCATGATTTATATGTCACGGTCCTGGCGCTATACTGGCGTCTCGTTAATGGGATGCATGCGAAAATGGGTATGGCACAACAAGACTGCCTGACGATCATAAATGACAGGTCATAATGTGAAAATCGTGACATGCTTATCATGAGCGGCATGATCTGCATGCCACTCGTTTCCTTAATGGGATGTATACCAAAATTGCTATGGCACAATACGACTGCATGACGAACGTAAATGACAGGTCATAACGTTAGAATCATGAAATGCGTGTATGAGCGCATGGTTTCCACGCCACTGTCATGGTGTTCTTGCGGCCGTTTCGTTAACTTCATATGTACCAAACTCGGTATAACGAGACAACAACGCAAATCCATTTTACGTTCCTGATACGTGCATTACATTTCCTTGATTCCCACCTGCACGTGGAATCTGCCAATTTTTTGCGGATGGGCTCAATCTGGCGAATGTGAAATTCTGCACCGCATGCAGCGTCCTCAAACGAGCGCGCACTGCGCGCACAACTAAAGGGCTGAACACATGCTCCGATTTTCCATGCGATCCGACGTCCGACGTCGCACGGTCCGGCGTCCGGCATCCGACGCTTCACCACACACAGGGCGACGAGCGATCAGCGAGTAGGCACCGCCCACATCCGGCGCGTTGGCATACACGCTCGTAAAACACCGCATCCCTGTCGCTAAGTGCAAAATAAATCTTTGTACAGCCTTACTTGGTTGCATAACAGCGCCGAAAAACATTGCCGATAAAACTGTGCCTTCGCGTTATTAACACGACAGCCCACCGTCAGCGACGACTCCGAGGGTAGGCCTAGCTGCCGGCGACGTAACCGTCGTCGTTCGCAGTCAATCGCCAGCTCGCCACGAAGCGCTAGTTTTTGCTAACACAGTTAACATTTGTACTCATACGTCGTATGTCAACGCATACGATTAGTTTTCTCGAAATAGATGCGAAGCGCAATGGTAAAAACGAAGCGAGCCGCTTCGGTGAAGCAGCCCCTGCCGATGTTTGTTTACGTTCGCGCCGCCGCCGCTTCCGATCTCTCGGGTGCTTTGGAAATGGGCGCTGCTTTGCAGATTGATTCACTTAGGCGTAACATTACTCAATGAGAATTAATTTCATGTCACAAACAAATCATAAGCAATATTTTCGACGCGATTCCATCGACACCGGCAAAATGCCTCGGTCGCCTCGGCGGGTCAAGACGAGAGATCAGCGCGTAAGCTCCGCCCTCACGAAGCGCGTCCGCGTACACGCTCGTAAGACATCGTATCCTCGTCAGTAAGTACAAAATAAACATTTTTTACAGCCTGGCTTGGTCATACAACACAGAAAAACACTGCCGATACTTTCGCAAGGGACTAGCACATCACAACAACCCACAGTCAGTGACGACTACGAGGCTAGGCCTAGCTGCCGACCCTCTGAGTAGTAGTCGTTCGCTGTCAACCGCGAGCTCGTCACAACGTGCTCATTTTTACCGATACGATTAACATTTGCTCTCATATGTCGTTGATTAACACATGCGATTAGTTTTCTCGAAACGTTGTTATAAATGAAGCGCTACGGCAGAAACGAAACGAGCCGCTTCGGTGAAGTGGCCCTCGCCGAGATGTTTGTTTACCTTTCCACGGCGGTAGCTTTCGATCTCTCCGCTGGTTTGGAAACGGGCGTTGCTTTGCAGATTGATTCACATTAGGCATAACACTACCTAATAAGCATTTATTTCGAGCCAGAAACAAGTCACAATCAATATTTTCCACGAGATTCCAGCGATACCGGCGAAAGCCTCGGCGCCTCGGTCACCTCGGCTCGGCAGGGCGATCGGAGCGGAGCAGTGAACCAGTGGGCGGCCAGCAGCACGACGTCACCCGTCTCCCGCGCTGCCATTGGCTGCTGCCGTCCGACTTTTCCGTCCGGCGACGAGAAAATCTGCGCGGTTTGACGCTCGCCGGACGACCGGAGCAGGAAACCGGTGCAGCAAAAACACCCTCGGTACACCCGGTACGACTGCCGGATCGCATCGCCGGACGTCGGATCGCACGCAAAATCGGACCATGTGTCCAGCCCTTAACCCAGGGAGTAACGAGCAAAGAACAAACCGTGCCCAGCGCTGCCGTCGGCTGCAAAGTCCGCGACAGGAAAGGCATGAAGTCTTGATATACGCTGCCTCGCGATGACGCCTTGCGGTGTGCATGGCTGCAGCGTATTGGCCTTCCACTCACGGAGAACCGAAACAACCTACAATTTTGGGGCAGATGCTTCGCCGTGCACACTAAACAATTTCTCACCCAGGGGTGCAGAAAAGAGTGCTACACCCTACTGCACACCCTTCCAGCACCCTCTTTGGGCAGGAGCACCCTACGAGCAGGGATCGAAGGGTGCATTGAGCGGAAGGGTGTGAACAAGGGTACAAGAAGGGTGCTACCGCCAATACGTGCTGATTTGCTCATGAGGGTGTACAGTCGGGGACAAAAGTTTGTTGACCACGGGAT
Organism: Hyalomma asiaticum; assembly: GCA_013339685.2. NCBI lineage: Eukaryota > Metazoa > Arthropoda > Arachnida > Ixodida > Ixodidae > Hyalomma > Hyalomma asiaticum. Next base: position 93,283,766 of record CM023487.1, read on the forward strand.
CTGGAAACGACGCCGGTAGCTTTTATGATTCCCCTGACCAGCCACTGCGGACACATTTTCCATGGTCGCTATAGTGTTCTCGATGTAATGCTTGTCAGAGTAACGGTCGGCTGAGAAGTGGTAGCGTCTGACTGAGTCGTAGGCCCAGATCATTATCTGGTGCTTGTGCAGCCTCAGTAAGCGGACAATGAACCCTTATGCATTTGCTAAACTGACAGCAAGCATTTTTTCTTTATTGGTACTCAATTTGGCCAGTGTATTACACCTCCCTGCCGTGACTGGCGCAGACTTATGCTATCTTAGCTATCACAATAACAAAAAAATAACAACTAAGGAATTAACCTTATTTACTGGTGCATGCGGTAGATTATAGACAAACTGCCATGGAGCATAGCCTATTGAGCTTCGCCAACCGAGAGCGCGTGCTCAACAAGAACGTTCGTGATGAAATGGCGGCTCCTTTGGTTGTCCGGGTGAATGTCTCTCAACGAAATTCAGTTCCCACGGTCCTTAGTACTTCGTCATTTACTCCACCTTAAAATAAGGCTTGAGAGTGCATATGTTGCTTACAGATCAATATTACTCATTATCTCTATTCGCCCAGGTGGCTTGCCCTAATTTTTGACCGCAGTGTGGGTCGTCTTTCAGGCCAACACAACGAAAGCGCACGCCACACTATAGCTTCCGAGATTCGCGCAAGCCGCTTGCCAGAGCGCCATATCTTGGGGACCAAGTGTGGAGTAGCCAGCACTTCTCGCTTTGATTTTAGCTTCGGTGCTGCACTTTTTTAAAATGATATTTTAGAATTTATTGAGCATTTCCAGTAAGAGGAGCGTATGAGAAACACAGTATTTTTATTACCTAGGCGTGATAAAAAAAACAGTCGGAGTTGGGCTTTCACAACACATTTCTAAGACTGAGAGTAAGCATGAACTACTACTTTTCGTGTGTAAATGTTGAGGAAAATGACCGGAAGATGCAAAATTCACCCCACTGATCTGTGCTACAGCGGATACCCACTTGGCAACTCAAAGGCGCGCTTCGCCTCAACACTTTGGCGGTGTATTGAATCACATATGCATATTGGACGGTAAATTCTAAAATTGAGAAAACTTCTAAAGGACTCTAAACGACTCGGCGACGGCACTCCGCTCTTTGTTCAGCTTCCGGACATCGTTTACATGTTGTTTGAGCCGTTCCGGGAAGTTTTTTGTCTTGCCGATGTATGAACAAGGGCAGTCGGCGCAAGGGATTTGGTAGACGACCCCGGGGGCTCTGTCTATTGTTGTCCGGTCTTTAGGGCGGAGGAGGAGGCGGCCCAGCGTGCACGAAGGCACGTGCGCGATGCGCACCCCCTCTTTCCGAAAATCCGCGCCAACGCCTCGCTGGCTCCTTGAACATATGGAACTGGTGCGCGTTTTTGAGAGCTGGCAGCTGATGCTGATTGGGATTTGCGTAATCTCTTTTGCTCTGCGCGGCGGGTGACGGACCGAATGAAGTTTTTCGGGTATCCGTTTTTCCTGAAGTCCGCAATCACGTAAGCCTCTTCTTTCCTGCGCTCGGTGTCACTGGAACATACGTTTTTGGCCCTCTGAAGAAGAGCGGTCACAACCGAGGACTTGTGGCTGGCGGGATGAAACGAATCGTATTGAAGGTAAGGTAGGCCGGTGTGAGTCGGCTTCCTGTAAACGGAGAACTCCAAGCCATTCCCTTTTCTTGCCACCTGGACGTCGAGAAAGGGAAGGGTGCAGCCGCGTTCACACTCGGCCGTGAACTGTATGGCTGGGTGAACGGAATTTAGGTGCTGTCTGAAGTTTTCGATTTCGGAGGTCTTCATGACACAAAAACAATCAGCCATGTAGTGGAGAAAGAGCTTGGGTCGCTGCATGAAGGAGGTGAGTGCTCTCTCTTCTATTGCTCCATGGTCTGATTTGCCATTGTGACGGAGATGGAGGCTCCCATTGCGGTTCCACTGTTTTGCCTGATATGGTTCCCTTGTAGGAGAAGTACGTACTCGACAGGCAGAATTTCAGTAAGCTCCCCCCTGTGCATGTGCATGGACTGCGTTCCGCGGAAGGACGTGTTGTCAACCGCGTGAGTGCCTCCAAGACGACGCTGCAATGTAGCACCAGTCACCCCTGAGGAAGCAGCCGAGTCGGCCGCGAAACGTCGGGTTTTTTTTCTTTTCTTTTCTTTTCCTTTTCTTGAGTATGGTTGGAGTCCTTTAGAAGTTTTATCAGTTTAATTACCCAACCAGACAGACTTCTGTCGAATGTTTACCTTCAAATCAATCAGCCAAGACTTCGGCCACGATACCATGCAGCTAGTCAAGCGCTACATACGCATCAAGGAAGGCATCGCAGTCTTCAAAACTCACCTCGACTTCAGCCGCACCTGCAAAGATAGGAAAGTTGTTCCTCGAAGCCTGCGCCTGAAACGACCTGTTTCGACTCCCGAAGGTGTGGAAATAGTTATGAAAGCAGAACAACGTCTGGTCAACGCCCGCCTGCATGAAATCAACGCCTCGCTCCGGAAAAAGGAATTGGACCTGTTCTTTACCAAGCGCCAACTTCAGCACCGCACCCCTGAATTGATGCCACCGGTCGACGCATTCGCGGACTCCTTTGCGGCGTCGACGGCGAACAAGCACCGGGCCACGCAGGAAACTCTCTTATCTGTTGGACCGGAGTTCTCCTCAAGACAACCCAAATCCCAGGTTTGTCTCGACCGCTCAATCTTCGGGAAACTTCCGTTCTGGCAAAGGGACGCGGCTACAACGTATCTACGACGCCCCGTCTGCCGAAACTCGTCGCAGCTGTAGAGGAAGCCGTCCAGAGCGTGAGGCCAAGCAGCAGAGAAGAAATTAGACTAAAATCGATTGGGATAGTTTCGAAATTACCTTTAAAAAAGGGAAAAGAACTTGACCGCAGAGGAGAGCCAGGCACTTCGAGATCTCCGACAAGATCGAAGCATCGTCATCCTCCCCGCCGACAAAGGTAACTCAACGGTGGTGTTAGACAGCCGGGACTATGACCGGAAGATTTCAGCTCTTTTGGAAGGGGAAACATATACGCAGCTAAGAAAGGATCCAACGAATCAAACTCAAACACAGCTAAACAAGATGCTGGCCGAAATTTTCAAGAACCACCCAGATCTAAAACCACTTTACCTACGGCTAATCTGCCGTAGCGGCTCCGCACCGAGTTTCTACGGACTCCCCAAAATTCACAAACCTGACGTCCCTCTCCGACCGATTGTAGACTTCACTCCCTCTCCATGCCGAGCACTTTCAAATTTCCTACACCGAATCTTCGCCCCTCTCACCCGGAAAACCCCAACTCATGTCCGTGACTCCAGCCACTTCGTGCAGCTAGCGTCTGAGGTGAGCATCGACGAAGACGAGAGCATGGTCTCGTTCGACGTCGTCTCTTTGTTCACCAATGTCCCAGTACCCTTAGCGGTATCCTGTGCCCGTGCTGCCCTCGAGGATGACGCAAGCTTGAGTGAAAGAACTCCCCTCACTGTAGACGAGCTCCGCACCTTACTGAAATTCTACCTGTCGAGTACGTACTTCTCCTACAAGGGAACCATCTTCAGGCAAAACAGTGGAACCGCAATGGGAGCCTCCATCTCCGTCACAATGGCAAATCTGACCATGGAGCATATAGAAGAGAGAGCACTCACCTCCTTCATGCAGCGACCCAAGCTCTTTCTCCGCTACATGGATGATTGTTTTTGTGTCATGAAGACCTCCGAAATCGAAAACTTCAGACAGCACCTAAATTCCGTTCACTCAGCCATACAGTTCACGGCCGAGTGTGAACGCGACTGCACCCTTCCCTTTCTCGACGTCCAGGTGGCAAGAAAAGGGAATGGCTTGGAGTTCACCGTTTACATTAAGCCGACTCACACCGGCCGTTAACTTCAATACGATTCGTTTCATCCCGCCAGCCACAAGTCCTCGGTTGTGACCGCTCTTCTTCAGAGGGCCAAAAACGTATGTTCCAGTGACACCGAGCGCAGGAAAGAAGAGGCTTACGTGATTGCGGACCTCAGGAAAAACAGATACCCGAAAAACTTCATTCGGTCCGTCACCCGCCGCGCAGAGCAAAAGAGATTACGCAAATCCCAATCAGCATCAGCTGCCAGCTCTCAAAAACGCGTACCAGTTCCATATGTTCAAGGAGCCAGCGAGGCGTTGGCGTGGATTTTAGGAAAAGAGGGGGTGCGCATCGCGCACGTGCCTTCATGCACGCTCGGCCGCCTCCTCGCCCGCCCTAAAGACCGGCCAACAATAGACAGAGCCCCCGGGGTCGTCTACCAAATCCCTTGCTCCGACTGCCCTTGTTCATACATCGGCGAGACAAAAAACTTCCCGGAACGGCTCAAACAACATGTAAACAATGTCCGGAAGCTGAACAAAGAGCGGAGTGCCGTCGCCGAACATTCCGAGACGCGTGAGCACCGAATTAACTTCGACAAAGCGACCATCCTGGAAAGAGAGACAAACTGGAAGAAACGAGTTTTGCTTGAATCCTGGCATATACAGAGAACTGCTCAAAACATCAATCGTTTTCTGGGTGCCCTCCCCCCTGTGTATGTGCATGGACTGCGTTCCGCGGAAGGACGTGTTGTCAACCGCGTGAGTGCCTCCAAGACGACGCGGCAATGTAGCCCCAGTCACCCCTGAGGAAGCAGCCGAGTCGGCCGCGAAACGTCGGCTTTTTTGTTTTCTTTTCTTTTCCTTTTCTTGAGTGTGGTTGGAGTCCTTTAGAAGTTTTCTCAGTTTAATTACCCAACCAGACAGACTTCTGTCGAATGTTGACCTTCAAATTCTAAAATTAGATTGGTGGGGAAATAAATTTTATTGTGTGTACTGCGTTTCCAGCTTCAGCGCATTAGTTTTGAGTGGTTTCTCACAGCGCATACATAAGAAACCGTAATCGAAACTGAAACTCGTTCGGGAGGCTGTGGTGTCGCGACTATCGCCCTGCCCCCCCCCCCCCCCCTGCTGTTTTTCTTTTTTTCGCAATCAAAATGGCGGCCTCCTGCTGTTGTGTTTGTTGTGGTGAAATTTGACTTCCAACGGTCGATTTCAACCTGTGGTGCTTCTAGTTATGTGTTTTGTGTTACAATCATTGACTTAAGTGGAACTTCACTCCGTATGACCCGCAGCACTCGGCAAGCTATGAAGGAACAGCCAAGATACGCCCACTGTCGAATGTGATTCTTTGTCCGGAGAACGACAGTGTCTTCAAACGTGTGCTCATCGAGATGCAGCGCTGGAATAATTTCTCAGCGACGCGCTCTGTGTTCCGGAAAAATGCCTTCTCGTTCATGCACGTTGGGAGCTCAGCGCATCGCCTTCCGAACGGCGGACGTCCCGAAATGCCCTACGCGGTCGACATGTGTTGCCTAGGGTAGGTGGACTTATGTGTAGCGATTCGCGCTTTGTGCTTTGCCATTTTCGTGCGTGCTTTTCACCAAGTAAATCGAATGTCGTGATGCTGAGTGCACTTACAATAGCGCTGCATTCGGCGATGCACGATGTCTGTAAACAAAGTAATCGTTTCCTTTACAAAGTGCTGGTCATTAGCTGTCACGCACGTGCCATGTTCCGTATATATTTCCTGAAGGAGAGAGACCTTGTCACAATCAAGATGATCGTCTTGCTTTTTATACCTGCATGCTTGCAGCCACATGGACTGCCGTAGGCGCCGATGGCTGTGTTTATATGCTAGGGGTCATCCAACGACTATTTACGAGCATTTGAATCACTCCAAGTAGAGTGAGAGATTGACTGTGTTTCATTAAAATACTTGCAATTATCGCGAATCTTGCGTTGTGTCTCTTGTTATAGTCGTCAGCTAAGAGAGTTCCTGCAGTTGTTTTATAACTTTCAGTTTTTGCTTGCCTAAAATTAGACAAGCATTGCGAAATGTCCATATGTTATATATGTAGTTGTGCATTGTCCGTGTGTCTAAAGATGGCTTGAAGTAAGCCGATCCTTAGCAAAAGCAGATCAGCAGTTATAGACTTCAGAAAACATGATATGCTGGCATGTAATTCATATATGCTGAGCGCATAAATGCTGCCAAAATACTGCAGTTTCTGTAAAGCTAAGCTCATAATGCATCAGTGATTAAGTATGAAGGGATTAAATTGAATTCGTCGTAGGCTGATGGTGATGACGCCATGTTTTCTTGCCACTGCAGAACTTGGAATGTTCCAGCTACTCCTTGCATCATATTTTCTGGAGGAGATGTTGAAGATTCTGACCTTCTCCACTTCAAGGTGGACTGCGAGATGCCGGTTGCGGGTAGAAATAGAGGAGGAGGAGCTGCCTGCTAAGTTATCTGCTTACTGGCCCTTCATTTTCCATGACGACGATATTTTCATCACTGTTATGCTAGGGCGTCTCTCCTTGCGCTCACATCAAGTACGCCTACAGTTGTGGCTACAAAGTTTTCAAAGAAACTGACCAAGAGTGTGGCATGTTCAATGTGCTGAAGTTGAGTATTGTTAGCTCGTCATGAGTTTAACCGTAATCCTTACATGCATGTTTTCTTTTGTGTAAGTATTTATGTGAGCCGCCAAAAAGTGTACCATGCTAAACGTGCTGAAGTAGTCGTCATGAGTTTAGATAGCTATAGTGAAAATGACCAGCGTTGAATTGCATCCCTGTTGGTTTGACACTGCAACGGTGTACAGCTCTTGAAAAGGCGACGTCAACATAGCAGAACACAACATGAGTGCTACCTTTAACAGGTGAACTTGTTTTGAAGATAGAGGCACACATATAGGCTAATAAATGTCATTCATTCATCACAGTAACTGCCGTTTGCACAGAAAGTGCTTGCTATCTTTTCCAGGTTTCAGCAAATATAAAAAGGCACAAATCACAGCGAATGAAGATAAATGCACTTCTTAGGCGACATGCATAAATTATAGTTCTTTTTCTGTTAAGTCAAGGGGTGGAGTGCTTACTCAGTTAGTGCCTAAATAATTGCTGCCTAGTGGTGTCTATTAGGTACTAAGTAAGCACTCAATCCTTTGCCTTAACAGAAAAACAACTGCGAATTCTGCATGGCGCCTAAAAAAGACTCTTCCTTCGTTGTGGTTTGAGTAATTTTTTATTCGTTTACCAAAATCGTGAAAAGATAGAGAGTTCTTCGTATGAGCACATGGCAGTTACTGTTGTATCATGCTGGGTCATGCTGACCATGACTCGTGATGCGCACTCCGGTGCGCACCGACCGATTATGCCTAATATAAGTGGCGACAATAAACCCGGCAAGGCATTGCTGCTTCCTGCTTCATCGGTGACCGTCTCAGTCTTTGATCAGCCTATCTGTGGCTGATGCATGGTGTCAGAAGTGGGATCTACGGCGGATGCGACTACATCGCTTCGCCGGTGCCGACAATCATGGAACTACTGAAGCCACCGGACCGACTATGCCTAACAGGAAATGTTCAGAAGAACTGGGAGCTTTTTAAGTAAAAGTTCGAATTGTTTCTACAAGCAACAGAGCCAGCAACACCACTGACAGAAGCTGCTAAAACAGCCAGGCTCCTGACTGCTGCTGGGGACGACGCCTTAGAAGTCTTCAATAACTTTACCTTCGCAGAAGGCGAGAACAAGCAAAACGAAACATGGCAAGGTAACGAAGCAAGAGTGGACGCTACCGAAAAACGTTACCTACATCGCACCCAAGGCCGGAAAGCTCCTGTCCAGTGCTGCAAGTGCAATAGAAGACATGAGCCTACGAAGTGTCCCGCCTTTGGCAAAATATGCCGCGCCTGCGCAGGCCGAAATCATTTTGTGATTTGTTGTAGAAAGTATAAGGTCGACGAAGTACAAGATGAAAATGAGGACTTTGCAATCTTGGACGTCACCGTGTGCGGAATCCAGAGAACAGATTGGGTTGTTAAGGCCCAAGTTGGACAGCAGGAAGCTGCATTCAAAGTAGACACTGGTTCCCAAGACAATTTATTACCACTGTCAGTGTACAAAAGATTCCGAACGAATTCACCCCTGAGGGCAAGTAATTCCGTTTTACGGTGCTATAGCGGCAACGCTATCGTGCACTACGGAGTGACAACTCAAGTGATTACGATCGACGACGCTAACGCAGGGTTTCACCAAATTCCGCTTGATGAACCTACCTCAAATATATGCACTTTCGCTACGCCGTTCGGGCGCTACCGATTTCTTAGACTTCCATTTGGCATTGCATGTGCCCCCGAAGTCTTCCAGAAAATACTGAGCGAGATTTTTGACTCTTTACCCGGAGTTAGAGTGTACATTGATGACATTCTCGTGGGGGATCATCCAAGCAAGACCATGACAGTCGCCTTCAAGCCGCTCTATGCGCAGCACAACGCGCAGCGCTAACATTCAACAGGGCGAAGTGCCAGTTTGGAGTGCAGGTGATAGCTTTCTTGGGCGATGTTATCAGCTCATCAGGAATTCGTCCAAACGCAGGCCTTGTAGATTGTTTGGGCAAAATGCCCGTACCAGCTGATAAACTTGTCGTACAACGTATGCTTGGAGTAATAAACTATTTTGGAAAATATGTTCCAACTCTCGCTGGTAGAACGAAGCTTCTGCGAAGCCTGATACGGAAGGACACCGTATTTGACTGGACAGAATAACACGCTCAGGAATGGCACGCAGTCTGCGAAGCGCTGCGCACTGCCCCGCTCCTCGCTATATTCGACCCCGCGAAAGAGACAAAGATAACGGCAGACGCATCTAAGGATGGCGTAGGGGCCGCACTGCTCCAGCGACACTTCAGTGGCTGGCGTCCTCTCGCCTACGCGTCACGAGCCATGACCGACGTTGAAAAGCGGTATTCTCAAATAGAGAAAGAAGCGATGGGTATAGCATACCGTTGTGAGAAGTTCCGCCAGTTTGTGTACGGTAGGAAAATTGTGATCGACACCGATCACAAACCACTGCTAGCCATTTCGTCCAAAGATATCGGGAACATGCCCCCAAGACTTCAAAGATTTTTTCTTCGCTTATTATTATACGTCTATGTTCTACAGTTTGTTCCAGGAAAAGAATTGGTCCTTGCTGACATGCTCTCAAGGGCCACACCGTCAGAGCGTGAAGACACAGTGGATTTTGGCGACATTCAGGTACACGCAGTTGCTGTTTTGTCATCCTTAGTGAGGAGAAAAAACCAAACAGCTCTTGTCTCGAGAAACATCTAACGACCCGGAGCTACGTGCGGTAGTAGAAAGCTTGTCGTCAAACAAAGACTTCGAAGGAACACTCAAGCCATTCGCCTCGGAACTTTCAGTTGTTGACGGAATTCTTTTGAAAGGCTGTAAAGTAGTTATACCAAAGAAACTGCGTCCCGAAACACTAAGCCGCATTCACGAGGGCCATCTTGGTTTAAATAAGTGCAAAGCTAGGGCACGGCGTTTAGTATTTTGGCCTGGTTTGAACTCCGACATTGCTGACGTTGTACGGAATTGTGCGGTCCGTAAAACCTATGCGTACAAACAACCGGACGAGCCCCTCTTGCTACGAACTCCCCCTGATTACCCTTGGTACCGAGTGGGAGTAGATCTTTTTTGTTATGCTGGAGCCACGTACCTTGCTGTTTTTGATGCCTATTCAAATTTCCCAGAAGTTGAAAAACTCGAGGAGACATCGGCAACCGCGGTTATCGACAAGTTGGCAGCCATCTCTGCAAGGTACGGAATACCGATGGAAGTCTGGGCAGACAACGGCCCCCAGTTTGCAAGTCACCAATTCGCCACGTTCGCCAGACGGTACGATTTCAAACATATAACTTCGAGCCCAATGTTTCCACGTTCCAACGGGCTAGCAGAAAAGGGTGTTCAGATTATAAAGCGGCTGCTTCAGAAGACTGGGACCACACATGATAATTTTTGGCTTGGGTTACTTGGTTACCGCTCTGCTCCCTTGCAGGATGGCCGGTCGCCGGCGGAACTTCTACAAGGCAGGCCTCTACGCACTAGGCTCCCCGACTTCAGCCTGCAGCCCAAGATTCCTGTAAAAAAGCGTCAGCAGAGGTCGTCCGGACAACCGCTGAGACCACTCCTACCGGGAGACGTGGTTCGCGTGAAAGGCCAGGCTTGGTCTCAAAAGGCTAAGGTATTGGGAAAAGTAGCCCCGAGGTCCTACGACGTCGCAACAGGAGAGGGGAGACCGCTGCGGCGTAACCGCCAACAGCTGCTGGCAACCTCGGAGCCATTTGCGTATTCCAGTTACAGTGACAGTGACACTGACGTCGGAGATGATGACGCAGAAGAGCCTCCACATCAGAGCCCGCCTCGCGTGACTTCGCCGGCACCTAAAGATCCTCGCGCATTAGGGCTGAACCAAGACGTTTAGCATACGGCCCCAACTTCGGTCAAATAGTTTAGCGGCCAGTTCCTGCGGACTACTGTTGAATTTGTATTTTTCCTATCGCATTGCACTTTTTTTTGATGCCTCGTTTAAAAAAAGGGATGGGAGAAGTATCATGCTGGGTCATGCTGACCATGACTCGTGATGCGCACTCCGGTGCGCACCGACCGATGATGCCTAATATAAGCGGCGACAATAAACCCGGCAAGGCATTGCTGCTTCCTGCTTCATCGGTGACCGTCTTAGTCTTTGATCAGCCTACCTGTGGCTGATACAACTGTGGTAAAGGAGTGGCATGTGTCAAGTTATATGTTTCCTTTGATTTCCATAGCAAATTCGCTTGTTGAAAGTTAGTGCTTGCGTTATAGTCTCCTCTATTGTCATTTTTCAAGAGCTTTACACGTTACCACTCAGCTATAATTTTTATAAAGACATGTTTTGTCTAATCATCTCTGTGAGCTGCCAAGGGTGTCATGTTGAATGTGCGTAAGTTGCGTACTGTTACCTCCTCGCGTATTTAGCTGTTATTCTTAGATGTGTAGCGAAGAAGAGTGGCGCACCCTATGGACGCACTATCATCACCATCTCACCGACGAAACGGGGCTCGCGCTCTCGGTGTCTGACGATCGCCTTTCCTGCTTCGGCAACAAACCGCCTTACATATTTGGTGGAGCTGTGTTGGGTCTTTCCCCCTAACCCTGGAACTACGCACTCGCAAGCTGCCAGCCATCATGCCTGACGACGCCAGCCAAACACCACCCCCGGCCTCGCCAACATTGATTTGCCCTGGCTTCATGCGTCAGCGAGATCCTCCCATCTTCAGTGGCTCCGACGAATACGACGTCGAAGATTGGCTGTCATTGTACGAGCGGGTGAGTGCGCACAATAAATGGGACGATCCTCAGAAGCTCAGCTATGTCAAATTCTACCTTACGGGTGTTGCTAGCGTGTTGTATAACAACCACGAATCTAAGCTTCGAAACTGGCGGATTTCAAGGCGCGCATTGCGCAAGTCTTCGGTCGCCCCGCGGTAAGGAAGCTCCGTGCCGAAGAGTGCTTGCGCAGCTGTTCGCAGCTACCAGGAGAAAGCTTCACGAACTACATTGAAGACATCGTGGACCTTTGCAAGCGCGTTGATCCATTCATGACCGAGTCCGATAAGATCCGCCATGTCATGAAGGGCATTGAAGACGACGCTTTTCAAATGCTCCTCTCTAAAAGCCCACGGACCGTCGCCGAAGTTGCTGAGCTTTGTCAGAGCTATGACGAACTCAAGAGGCAGCGTTTCCTTACTCGACGTCCTCCCACGCATGAGGCACCTGTCTCAAGTTTGGCAGCTACAACTAGCCACGAACGCCTTCTCGGCGAAATCAAGGACTTCATACGCGCTGAAGCCGCCCGGCAGCTGTCTCTCCTGAGTGCCGTCCCAGGGCCCCTCACCATCGCTGGCTCCTATTTTCCGCCAGGTGCTTCAAGAGCAAGTGGCGGAAGCAATCCAGTCGCCTCGTGCAGTGCCGCCGGCGCCGCTGAGCTATGCCAAGGTTGCCGCACAGCCACCTCAACAGACCTTTTCAGCTCCGCCGTTTGTTGTACCGTCATGTCCAGTACATCCTGTGTACCCCGCCGCACCAGTACCTAACACGGGATCCTGGCGTACACCCGACAATCGCCCGGTCTGTTACTTCTGCGGTAGCCCTGGTCACGTGGCGCGGCTTTGCCACCGTCGCTTAGGTCTTCAAGATAATCCCCGACCTGTCCGGGCCTACGGTGCTCCATCTTCACCCTTCTCGCCGCCGAATGACTCGCGTTTGCCGCCTACATACAACGTCACTCCTGCTGCCCGTGATTCTCGCTCGCCATCTCCACGACGTCGTTCGCTGTCCCCCATGCGCTGTCGACCAGCTTCTTCGGAGCAGGAAAACTAACAACCGCAGTTCCAGAGGCGAGAACTGCGTTTCTGTCGACTAACACAAGGCCTCGCTCATCATCTCCGACGAACGTAATCGATGTACTTGTAGAAGGAGTCGCTGTACTTGCATTAGTGGACACGGGTGCTGCCGTTTCCGTGATTGCAGAATGTCTTTGCCGCAGGCTTCGAAAAGTCGACGCCCTTCTCTGCATTGTCACTACGGACAGCAAGTTCACAGTGCATTACCCCTGTTGCTGCATGTACTGCCCGCATCGTGATTCAAGGATATCCGTACACAGTAGAGTTCGTCGTCCTCTCATCTTGCTCATACGACATCATTTTGGGGTGGGACTTCCTTTCCGATCATCAGGCCGCCGTCGACTGTTCTCGCGCCGAAGTTCAATTTTCTCCGCTTTCTGATATCCATTTACATGCGTCCGGCGATCTCGACGACAAAGTGTTGTTTTGTTGTTTGTGGGGTTTAACGTCCCAAAACCAGCTCTGATTATGAGAGACGCCGTAGTGGAGGGCTCCGGAAATTTCGACCACCTGGGGTTCTTTAACGTGCACTGACATCGCACAGCACACGGGCCTCAACATTTCGCCCCATTCGAAATGCAGCCGCCGTAGCCGGGATTCAATCCCGCGACCCTCGGATCAGCAGCCGAGTACCATAGCCACTAGACCACCGTGGCGGAGCAAAGACAAAGTGGTCATGACCGAGGACATCGAGATTCCGCCGCACTCTTCGGTGATTCCGACAGCGTCCACTAATTTCTTCACCGATACTACGGCCCTCTTTGTGCCATCTTCCATTTTTGTTCGACGACGATGTGCACTACCCTTCGCTGTCCTCACTGTAAGTCGTGGCTGCACTCAACTCCTCGTCTACAACGCTGAAGCCGTGCCCCACACGTTATATCGTGGCGAGTGTCTTGGACGTCTCCAGTGTGCCGAGTCCGTGGTTACCTTCGACGCACCATTCGGCAGCACCTGTACCAACGTGAATACGTTGGCATACAGCTCATTACGCTCCCATCCCATGCCACATATCTTTGATCGATCACTATATGCCCACCTGAGTCCCTCTCAACGCTCCCAGCTCCTCTGCGTGCTACGGAAATACCTCTCCACGTTCGACTGTCACCAGAAGCCACTAGGTCACACAACGACTGTATATCACGACATCGACACCGGCACCCACGCGCCATTGCGCCAGAGGCCCTACCGTGTGTCCCATGCAGAGCGTAACGAAAGGGAAGGGGTCAAGGGCTCGTTCTTTATTTGTTAGAAACAAGTTATTTGTTAGAAACAAGAGCATCGGACGCGACATCCGAAGGTCGTGGGTTCGGGTCCCACCGAAGGCAGGTTTGTCTTTTCGTCCACTTTAATTCCTTTCTACTTTCTCCACAATTAAAATACCACAAGTAACTTCCCCTATGCTTTCCTAGGCTTCTTTGTCTGTTTGCTCATTAACTTGTTCCATGCAGAGCGTAGTGTTATTGAAAATCAAGTGACCGAAATGCTTGAGCGTGGCGTCGTGCAACCTTCCAGCAGTCCCTGGGCGTCACCGGTATTTCTAGTGAAGAAAAAAGACGGCTCCATCAGATTTTGCGTTGACTATCGACGTCTGAATAAGATAACTCGTAAGGACGTCTACCCCTTACTACGCATCGATGACGCCCTCGATTGTCTGCAAGGCACCGAGTATTTTTCCTCGCTCGACTTATGCTCAGGCTACTGGCCAGTACCTATGAATCTGGCCGATCGCCCGAAGACCGCTTTCATAACGCCAGACGGCCTATATGAATTTAACGTTGTGCGGTTCGGGCTTTCCCAAAACCCACGTCCCTGAAAGACCTCCGAAGCTTTATTGGGCTTTGTTCTTACTTTCGTCGTTTCATCCGGAATTTCGCGACCATCATTGCTCCCTTGACTCGGCTACTCCGCGGCGACGCACACCTTTCTACTTGGTCTCCTGCTTGCGACAAAGCCTTCCAACATTGCGCCGTTTGCTAACTTGGCCTCCCGTACTGCGCCATTGCGACCCTTTGGCCCCCACGGAAGTTCACACTGACGCCAGTGGCGTAGGTCTTGGTGCAGTGTTGGCCCAGCGAAAAAGTGGGCATGACGAATATGTCGTCGCTTATGCCAGTCGAACGCTAACCAAAGCGGAAGCTAACTACTCCGTCACCGAAAAGGAGTGCTTGGCCATCATCTGCGCCCTTGCGAAATTCAGACCCTACCTGTACGGTAGCCCCTTCGACGTCGTTACAGATCACCACGCTCTCTGGTGGTTATTGACCTTAAAAGATCCGTCTGGCCGCCTTGCACGATGGGCTCTTCGTTTACAGGACTTTGTCATACGCGTCATTTACCGGTCTGGCCGTAAACACAACGACGCCGATGCTCTCTCTCTGTCGCCTACACCACGTGACACGGCTTGCATTTCTGCCATCGAGTCGGCGTCGACGGCGTTTTCATCACAAGTGGTCGTCGACATGGCTCAGGAGCAACGCGAAGATGCGTGGATTGCGGCGCTTACGGATTACCTTTCTGGCACTTCAACAACTAGCCCTTCCCGCGCTGTCCGCCGCGAAGCTTCTCACTTCGAGATGCGGGATGGAGTTCTCCACCGTCGCAATTACGATTCCAACGGCCTCAAATGGTTGTTAGTCGTCCCCCGCCAACTGCGCACACAGGTCTGCTCTGCTCTTCATTCCAACCCGCAATGTGCCCATGCTGGCCTCTTCAAAACTTAGGCCAGGCTCCGCACGCGCTTTTATTGGCGCGGCATGTATAATTTTGTGCGAAAGTACATTCGCTCGTGTACAGCGTGCCAACGCCGCAAGCTTCCTGCTCCTCGTCCTTCTGGTCCATTGCAGCCACTTCCTTGTCCGTCTCGTTCGTTCGACCGCGTCGGCATACATCTCTACGGTCCTCTTCCCTACACACCAGCTGGCAATCGCTGCATTATCGTCGCTGTAGACCACCTCACGCGCTATGCAGAAAGGGCAGCATTGAAAACAGCGACAGCCCGCGACATTGCGTTCTTTCTTCTGAATAACTTCATCCTTCGTCATGGCGCACCACGCGTACTTCTGAGTGACAGAGGACGTGCATTTCTTTCAGAAGTTCTCAACGCTCTTCTGACAGCCTGCCGCACCGTCCATCACACTACTACAGCTTATCATCCGCAGACGAACGGCATAACAGAGCGGTTCAATCGCACATTGGGCGACATGCTGTCCATGTACGTTGCATCGGACCACACCAACTGGGACCTTGTTTTGCCATATGTAACGTACGCTTATAACACCGCCTCACAAGCCACAACGGGATTTTCACCATTTTTCCTCGTGTATGGCCGTGAACCTACCTCCACGCTCGATACCATTCTTCCCTACCGGTCTGACCCCGCAGAGGGCACACCTCGGTCCGAAGCCCCCAATTACGCCGAGGAATGCCGTCAGCTTTCCCGTTCGTTCACGGCGGAAGACCAAAGCTTCCAAAAATTCCGTCGCGACAACGACCGCACTCCTTGCGCCTACCAGCCGGACTCATCCTTCCAGCACCGCTGGTCTCTCTCCGAAACTCCTCGCCAAATATCATGGACCCTACCGTGTCACTGAACAGACTACGCCTGTAAACTACGTTGTCGAGCCGGTCACGCCCTCTACTGACTCAAGACGTCGTGGACGGGAGACAGTGCACGTCCAGAGGCTGAAACCTTATTATGACCCTCTCGTCCTAACTACGCCTTGAGTCGCCAGGATGGCTCCTTCTTCTCCAGGGGGCAGTTGTAGCGAAGAAGAGTGGCGCACCTATGGACGCACTATCATCACCATCTCACCGACGAAGAGGGGCTCGCGCTCTCGCTGTCTGACGCTCGCCTGAGACGATCGCCTTTCCTGCTTCGGCAATAAACCGCCTTACAGATGTATGTTTTGTTTTTCAAACTGCATGTGTGACATATATGAAGAAAGCCAACTGCCACTCATGCCTAGGAAAACTAGGTGAATTCTACTTTTTTTATTTACGGTATTTGTAATGGAACATTATTAGCCAAATTATCTTGGGAGATCGTGGACTGGTATCCCACTGCCACCATGTGGCTTTCTTCTTTCTAAACATTTACTCTTCAGCCATAAGGTAACCGTGTCAACAGCTTTCCCAACATGCTACCCAATATGCTTTTCTTGGTGTCAGTCATGGTTGGCTTCCTTCATATGGATTGTGGAAACACTCAGACAAGAAAAATTGCTAAATTGCATCTCTTATATATGAATTGCAGGCCAGCTACTTTTGTATTACATTGTTAACATATAACATTCATTAAGAGCATGAAATTAGTCACAAGAACATGTGGAAAACTCTAGAAGTTTTATGCTTCTATCTTCGTCGATAGAGTCATAAAAATGTTGTATTTACTGCTTTGGCTGGTCAGCAGAGTGTACACAATGCTGTGGATCATTGCCCATGTACACTGATGCCCACTGTTTTTTTCATTCAGTTGAATAATGTGCAAGCATCTGTGACTTGATGTGTAATCCAGTTGCGTTAATTGTTTCACTGTTTCTGATAAATTTGCTTTGATACCAAAACATTCCCAAATCGTTGTATATAAAAATCCGCCTGTGCCAGGGATGCTTCATGAGAGCAAAATATGGCCAGATTTTCTGTGGTATATATTATGCGTATCATGGATATTATCCCCATATGGTGTTTGAACTGTAGTTCAACCATCATGTTTCTTTAGAAAACATTAATAAGTATTGTTTTCCTACATTAACTTTTATTTTTCAGGCATGAATATCTGGTGGTGACCAAGCATTGGTGTTTGTAGTGTGGGGCTTGTATGATGCTGTGCACTGCAGCGCAAAATTGAACAGCTATAGACCATTTATGCAATGTTTGACAGCAGGTATCCACACATCACAAAAACAAATGCCCAGTGTTGCTGCACAGCAACATACCCAGGCAGCACAGATGCTCGGGCCAATATTGTTTTTTTGTTGGCTTACGGAGGTCCAATGAAGGCCCTGTGATACCACTCATAAGCCAGCATTGGAAAAGCCATCTATGAAGGCCTCCAACAATGGCCCATCGTAACCATTCAATCTGCAATATTGCTTCTTCCATCCTGTAAAGGCGGCAAAATTGGGCC
Source organism: Hyalomma asiaticum (assembly GCA_013339685.2). Taxonomy (NCBI): domain Eukaryota; kingdom Metazoa; phylum Arthropoda; class Arachnida; order Ixodida; family Ixodidae; genus Hyalomma; species Hyalomma asiaticum. Next base: position 93,301,229 of record CM023487.1, read on the forward strand.
ATAGTTGCCACTCAGCATACATTATTGGTGGGGCCAGTCCACAACGATGGTAATGATGGGTCAGCTTACACATTGTCCTATCAATATTGGTTATGTAATGGCGGCAGGCTGTATATATTGTCCGATCAATCTCACTGCATCGCCAATGTTGGACTTCCAATGTTCTGTGTCGGACAATATTGTCCGCACACAAGAGTTGTAGCATCAATGTTGGTAACATTGGGAAGTACACATGATATATCGGGAGGCAAGTACACATGATATATTCCCAGTTTTCCCAATACGAAGGGACCACTAGCTCGATTCGGTGCTGCGAATGAGTTCAGAAAAGTCATTTTGTTTGTATTCAGTGCAGCACAAAAAATTATGTCTATAATTTACGGAATTGTTTATTTGCGCAAGTTCTAGCTAAGTGTATATAAAGTATGCTAGAATTTACACATTGGAAGTTGAGCAAACTACATCTACAATGCCATGACATGGTCCAAAGTGCCCAGCAGCAAAATAATAGAAGTAGGCTGTGTATACTGTCCAGACACTCTAGCTGGTTTCACCAATACAGGACAGCAATGCTGCTTGCGCGATAATATTGTCCAGACGGAAATATTGTCGCGCCTATGCTGTTCAAATTGGGAAGTACAACGGACATATTGGAAGCAATCATCTCTTTTTCATTTGAAACAACGTTAATGTATATGTACCTACCTTGAGCACTCGCATAATTAGCGCCCAAGCGTAATTTCTGCACTCCCAGTTTATGTATGGTTTACGCAAAAATATTACTCGCATGCTCTCCCATGACACCCAGGGCCACGTGGTGTAGGCTAGTGCTGTACTTTATCAGTATTGCGCGTTCGGTAGCCCGGGCTTCGCATAACCGATCGCATTTTGATTGTTTAGTAGCGACGTGTTGGCGATACCTACAAAACTAAACAGCGTTTGCAGGGTAACTGAGAGCCGTGCCGCCACGAAGATTTCGACACGTGAATATGAGTCACGCTTGATACTGGAGTTCGGAGACGCCGCTGACAGCACCAGCAACGACAATTCCCGAGTCACAAATCCGCAAATGTTTGAATGTAGCCCACGGATGCATTGGGCTGTTGAAGTACGCGTTCTGTTGAGTGAAAGCTACCTTCGTTTTTGTGATACATTTCATTTGATACATCTCAGCTGAGCATGGGTCGAGATTCCTAGCACGATATTTCGGAAGTATTTGCGAAATTCCCATGCAATGCACGCACCTTAGAACTTCTACATTCATGGAGAAAAAGAAAACACGAGTTACGTGGTATGCGCGAGTACGCACGGTAGAAGTTGTGCATGAGCAAATACGATATATGCAGCACATTGGAAGGTAAAGAAAAGCCTTTGTTAACTGTCTACCTGGAGCAGCAGGTACAGGAGGCTGCCAAACATCGAAGCCTATCGCGGCAGGGGGGGGGGGGGGCGGGGGGGACGGGGCGCTGTGTGGGCTCCACTAATCCGTTTTGCTAAGCATACCTGTTTGACGTGTTTCTTCATAGCCAGCGGGCGGGGGGGGGGTGAGGCAGGCAAAGCGGCTTTCACTCGGCAGAGGTTTTTCGGACGTACAGGTTGTGTCGCACATGCATCGGATATCTGCTGAAACTGGCAAGTTTACGAAGTCAGAACCCCTAAGTGGACTACGGACACGGAACTCTCGACTGCAAACTTCTGCATAGTGAGAAAGTGGCAGCCCTGCGCTTCTTCGGACCGGACATTATAGGTGAACTGAACATATGAGCCTCAACGCCTTCGGACTGATCTAAAAGATTTCCTGAAAGCTTTGTACCGATTTTAGCCATTCGTTTATTTTACTCATTGTGCGTTCCGTTGTGCCCATACCCTCATTTTGGTGTGTGCCGGGTTTATTATAATGTATTACTGCGTATTTCCTTTGGATTTGTCTGTTTGTAAATACACACGTGGTGGGCTTTGTTGTATACATCGCGGCAGATGAAGTAATCGCTCCTAGCAAAGCTGTTTTGGTTCGCGTGACTTTCATGTTTGTTTGCTTTTTTTCCTTGCGCGAAACATGTTTTCCTTTTGCTCTTCAACGGTCATTTCTTGTTCCTGGGTTTCGGTTCTTTAGAAGTCGTCGGTTTGTCCCCACATTACCCTCCGTTCCGGATTCTGCATGCTGAAACACATCACAGTATCCTAACATTCACTTATGTTGTTTTACTTGAAGTGTTTAATTTATACAATTCACCTGTTTCGTGCAATTGTTTAAGGAATCTTTCAAGCTTCACGTACTCCACCATTTAATAAGCAAGTAAACCATAACGTGCCGCATAGTTTTAGGCGTACGTTTTCTTGTGCCTCTTCTTTTTGCTTCTGGTGCTTATGCGTTTAGTTTTCTCGAGGCTGATCATATACAGTGGACTTCAAACTTTGAGTGAATATTCATTTATTGATTTTATCAGAAGTTTCTTTTCAATCCCTTCTCATGTCTCTTAAACTCGCGAATAAAATGTATCACAAAGAAGACATTTTGCTTATTTGTATGTGTATATGTGTTCGAAATATACGTTTCGGTATTAACATACGAGTGCATTGACCATTTATGTCTGTTTTATGCCATCGTCATAACCATGAAGCGTGAACATAAAAAAATTCATTTCCCAAGCTGGCAATACATACATGCATACTACCTACAAAATAAAGCTATTGTTACTCCCATACTTTAGTGGATATTCTTGCTTTTTGCCTAGAGCCAGAAGCCTCGGCAAAACAAATTTAAGTGCGTGCATGATAGCCAATAAAAAAGGTGGGGAAAATATAGGGTCATCCAATAAAGAAGGCTGGCAAGAACTGTTACCTCATCCAACGATGAATGCTGGCAAAAAATGATGGAACAGCCATCAATAAACGCTGGAAAAAACAGTTCGAGCTGCCATTGTTTTACAAGCTTACCAATATTGAAAATACAAACGATGGACAATGTTGGCCAAAGCCATTCTTTCCCAATTTTTCCAACATTATACGACTGCTATCCAACATTGGACTAATCTTGTCTAAAGTGTAGCATGGACCCCGAAATCCAATGTAGTTCCAATATTGTATCCAATGATTTCCAACGTTGCGCGAAGGTCGGTCCAATGTTGTTGTGCTGCCTGGGTATGTGTCCACAAATGTAGAATGCTTTGCTCTGCAGACATTATAGAGTGACAGGCTGAATGCTAGCAAGTGAAACTTCAACTGATGTGCCTTATAAAAAAGCTCTACTGTGGAAAAGATGTGCATTTTAACATTTTATGGAATATGAACATTTTTTTTCACAGTACAGTTTCTTTTGAGCTACATTAGTCGGAATTTCACTTCATAGCATGCAACCTGTCACTCTGCATTGTCTGTAGCGTATCTGTATCTTTTCACTGTATCTTGTACTTCTTTCTACTCGTCTTTCCCCAAACTCCCTCCCCACACAGAGCAGCATGTCAGCGATATTTCAACACCGGCTAAATTCTCTGCCTTTCAGTAAAGAGCTCTCTCTCTCTGTAGAGTATTCTATGTTTGTGGACATGTGTGCTGCTGTGCGGCAGCATTGGCATTCATTTCGCGTGTGAAACAATACGGAGCACCCTTCCAACACCCATATAAAAGAGTGCTGCCGTGAAGTAGCACCCTTTAGCAAGGGTGCAACGACTACACCCTTTATAATTTTTTGCTGTGCACCCTTCGTTATGGGTGCTGACCTCTGCACCCTTTTTCAAGCACCCAATAGGTTCCAAAGGGTGTCGCTCAGGGGACAAGTTCATTTACACCCTTATAGGTGAGAAATTGTTTAGTGTGTGGTGCCTCCCTTGACGATCCCGAACTGGCGCAGGGTGAGGGAATCAGTTAGACACGTTTTCGTCTGGAGCCAAATGCCCTGCCTACGTTGTTTCTTCCTGGCATACAGGACAGTGAAAAGTACACACTTAACGTTCTTTATTTGTTGCTAACTTTTGTAGCACGTGAAAATGCACAAAGAGAGGAAATTAAACATGAATTTAATGTGATAAATTTCATTATAGGCGCTTGTATTGGCTGTTTGGGCTCTGAGGTAGAAGAATTGGTCATCAAAGAATGTCTTTTTGTGAATAATTCAATCTCAGTGCCATTGATTGCTGCTGCTGCTGCTGCTGAACGAAAACAGCAGTTGCGTAATAGGAAGGATCAGCAATTCATCATGAAATTCAAGAACTGTGTGCTAAATGCAAATGCAGTAGCAGATGCCTATGCACTGAATGCCGACAAGATCGGCTCTTGTGAGTTTGAAAGTGTTCCTTTTTGTTGTTTTTTGAATTTCGAAACTATGTTGCCCTCTGTTTAATCGAGGAAAGGACGTTTTTTTGGTAGAGATTATTGACCATTCGTGTGCCGAGGAAGTGTCTAGTTTGTACCATCTGTTGCTAGATCACAACATTGTGCGTAAATATGACATCGATGAAGTGTCGATTCAGAAGGACATTTTAATAAGATGTCTCAGTAGAGTGCTGGTGGTAGCAAGAGACATAGTCAGATGTAGCAGAACATTTGCAGATGCACTTTCCTCCAACAATCGCCCCAGAATCGGTGAATTTGGGTACACCAATAAATTAATGGAAGTGTCGGGTACACATTCATGGTCACATAATAATGAGGTGGTGTGTGTGTATGGTAATGGAACATTGAATCGTGCCACGGGCACTATATTAAGAGTTGATGGGGGGTTGTGTGTGAAACAACTGTTTGGTGCACAATATACTGATGCAGAATTGTCAAAGAGAATTCTGCCCGTACCCATCATAAAGTGCACGTACCCAGAGGACAATTTGGGGGAGCGACTTCAATCTGTCATAAAAGTCGCATACGTTCCAAACCCGCTCAGTGGGCAGGTGGAAGCAGAATACGAAGTTTTCGATGGCAATTTTGCCAAAAAAATTTCGTGGGGATCGAAAGAACAGGTGATATCTTTCGCAATACGTGACGATGATGAAGGACAGATGCCGCCGCTGCCACCAATGATGCCAGAAATTTTTGCGGCGACACTAACCATCAACATAGCTGCAAAGCAAGAAAAGAGTATGGAGTATTATGAGGCATTCAATCGATTTATGGAGCATGTGTTTGACCGAGAGGTTACGTATTAAATAGTGACACTCGTGTTTCAGGAGGTAACGACTGAATACATGGACTATGTAGCCAAATTGGTTGATTTTAAATTTAAAGCGTTGGGTATCAATGTTTACCCTCGCAGCCTGTTGAGTGCCATCACCAGTGGTTAGTTTGTTGAAGAAGGATGGAACAATATTTGTCAATGACATTAACAATAAGCAATCAAAGGATGCGACTGCATACCTTCTAAAGGTATCGAAACAACAAGGCGACGTGGAGGAGATTGTCGATATAGTAAAATTTATTACGTGCAGAGGCAACAGCTCTACTATGTGCAGGCAACTCAAGACTGTATTGGACACTATGTTTGTAAATGTCATGGTAGATATCGTGTTGGAGGGGTGCATCTGCAATTATATCGACACTTTGTTTTTGGATGTAATAGCCGACATGAAGAGATACAATGAGAAAATGTATGAAGGCAGAATGTAAAATGATCTAGAATTGCTGCTAGAAACTTATTTTGATAATTCAGTCATTGATGAAAAGGCCAACACGGTCATTTGTGACGGAAAAGAGTCGGTCCGATGAGATGGAAGGCGTTCCTGCCAAAAAGTGGCTGTGAAAGGCAATACACAATACGTAAAGTGCCCACTGTTGTTGCGCGGAAGCGCCCTATCGAATAAAGGGATTGAATTCATTGTATTGCTATGTCTTTCTTTTCTGTTGTTTATATGTATCTTGCAATGTGTATTTACACTAAGGTAAAAGTGTTGTGTTTTTGCGCATAAAGATGTGTTTGTCGTGTTAATCAAAAAAAGGAGACACACATAATAGGAAAAATGGTAAGTCGCCATTTTTCATTCATAAAAAATTTTTCAGTGTCTTTAACATCAATATTATGTTCTTCTTCTTCGTATTGTTGTTCCGGCAAAGGTTCTTGCTTCTTCTTCAGCGGTGATGAAATCCGCAAAGGTTCTTGTTGTGGTGGTGGTGGCGGCGGCTATTTGTCGTTGCAAGAGCATTCCAAATCAGTTGTCATATGCATCCAGTGACAACGATTCACAATCTGATACGTTACGAGAAGGGCGCACGCATAACCTTGGAGTGCACCGCATAAAACGTCGCTCCAGTGATGCTTGTCATCGGTTATGCGTGTATAGGCCACCATGTTGGAAATCTGTAGCATGTATGTATTTATGCTTACAGCACAACACCGTACGTAACAGTAGCTCAGTAGAAGTGACTCTTCTAGGTACTCGTTTTCAGAGCTTACCAATTGTTCATTGAGGCAGAAAGCCAAATTCTGCTTCAGTTTCATTTATATAAGGCACAATACTATTCGCATAAACGTACCAATGTTTGATTTGTTAATGAGCAATATGAGCCGAATAAACCTTAGAAAATGTTGCAGCTCTGTGAAAAGGTCAATGTTGGTGCGTGGAAGCACAACCACCATGAATTGATAGCAAGTACCAAATATGCATTCTTAAAGAAAGTGACAAAAAGCGAAATGGCATTCAATGCTTTATTTTTGTCAAGCACTTTCACTAAGAAAACAAGTAAAACTGTACCACGTTATTGTGCCCAATGATATGTTTTCAATTAAACTAACTGCAATGTACACTACTGCAGGCTTTGTGTTTCAGTGAATGAACTCACTTTATCTTTACGTGTTGCATAATGTTTTTAATTATTCACTAATTTGAAAATTGTACTATTGCATTAATCAGCCAGCTAAATTACATGGCAGGCCATAGAACCTGTATGATGCAACGCACGTAGTTTTGCCATTCAGTTCAGCACAGGGATCTATAAAATGTCAAACAACATGCTTAGATTAGTTCGCAGTCTGTTGTACTGCTTCATATCATGCTAAACATGCTCTGGGTGGTCCAATACAGGCGTGTTGGTCAGTAAGCACAACTGCAGGTGTGTGCATGTGGGTGCTTATATGTGTGCATGTAATGTACATACAGAGTGTCAAGATTTCGGGGAACACGGAGCAGTTGAAAACCCTGTCTACACATGCACGTTCACTTTGTCTCTAAATTGTCATGTAGTCGTTAAACAATCAGTCGTTGGCGGCAAATACCTGACTGTAGCAGATTGGCATCCTAAACATACAAGCACTATTTCACATTTAGGTATTTATCGCAACGTGAAGTGACATTCCATTAGCACGATCAGTGGTCTAATATGATACAGATACATATTTTCATATCCCAGTGATCCAGTGCACGAAGAACAGGATCGCTACTTCACCAGAACAGCCCCATCTTGCGACACACAGGCTGGAGGTTCACAGGGGGTGAGTAGGTGCACGGAAACTATAAAGCCCTTCTATCTAAAATACTTTATTCACAGTCTCAGCATGGTACTGGGTCCAGCAAAGTGCATTCATCTGCAGCTGGCATGGAAGTGTCATGTCAAGTAAGCACCAGATTCCCTCAAGTTTTCTGTGATCCTGTGCTAAAAATGACTTAAAGCTCTATGCAGTGTGAGCTCAACATACGACTGGCTCTTCTTCATCTCTGCGCATCATCATCACTTGTACATTTCCCCCATCAACATCGATCATCATCAGCTGTTTGGCTCGCTCTCCATCTTGGTCGCCATAGATCGAGGCTCGCCTAGAATAAAAGTAGTTGCTCACAAGTGGTGGAAGGTGCTTTCCGTTCCCGAAGACCTCTCGCACGTTCTCACTGGAGCTCCGCTCGGGCCGCCGTCTACCACCTACAGCCATGCAAGGTTCAGAGAACCACGCCGATTCCCATCCCAGCGCCTCACCGCAGCCTGCGCAGCCCTTACTCGCCATCAACACCCGCCTGCGCGACCCGCCAATTTTCGCTGGTCTGCGAGGCGATGACGTCGAGGACTGGCTTCAAAACTACGACCTTGTCAGCGACTATAACAGGTGGGATAATTCGCACAAGTTACGCAACGTCCCCTTTTACTTGTCCGACGTCGCCAAGACTTGGTATTGGAACCACGAACCTGACATTCCTGATTGGGCCACGTTCACGCAACAGCTGCGCCAAATTTTCGGTGCTCCATCCGTTCGTGCTGAGGTAGCGAAGAAAAAGCTCAGTGAGCGTACTCAGGCCCACGGTGAATCGTACACCTCGTACATCGAGGATGTGCTTGCACTGTGCAAGCGTGTGGACGCCTCCATGTCCCAAGCAGACCGCATACGCCACATTATGAAAGGCATAAACACCATCGCCTTTAATGCTCTCGCCTCACAAAACCCGGCAAGCATTCAGGAGGTTATAACCACTTGCCAGCGTCTCCAAGAACTTCAGTCGCTCAGGTTATACACCGATACACCTGACCTTCGTCTCCCTTCGGTCATGGACTTGCGCACCCTGATCCGCGACATCGTTCGTGAAGAACTTCACGGCCAGTCCTCGTCATGTGCTCCAGCGTGTAGTGTTCCTTCCGGGTCCACCACGTTAAGAGACGTCATCAAGGAAGAAATAGCGTCAGCATCGCGTCTTACGTGCTCTGACAATTCCTGCGTTCATCAGACGCCGACCTATGCCAACGTCGCGGCGCTCTCTCCGGCGAACCCTGCCTCTTTTCCAATGCCAGAAGAACGTGCCCCTGTGGCTTCCTTGTCACCGCCGGTACGTCCACAGCCTTATTGCAACGCTTCACGTCCTGCTCGACCGACTTGTTTCTACTGCGGATATCGAGGGCACATCTCCCGCTTTTGCCGCCGACGTCAATACGACGAGCAACGAGGGTACGTTCCAGACGAACGCACAGGCGCTCGCCCAGCAAGGAGCTACCAGCGGACCTACTACCGCTCTTCCTTTGACCGCTCACCATCACCGCCCTACCCTACTGATATGTCCGCCAATCCTCGAAACTCTCGTCGTAGGTCGCCGTCTCCGCGCCGTCGTTCAGTGTCGCCTCTCAGGCCTGCTTCCAACGTCACCAACGCCCACTCGGAAAACTCCCCGATGCAGTTTTAGGAGGGGAAACTGCATCCACCGGACAGCCAAAAATTCCTCCGGACAGACCGTCGAACTTGGTAGTAGTGTTTGCTGAAGGTATCCGCACAGAGGCTCTCGTGGACACAGGTGCTGCTATTTCCATTATTCGTGCCGAATTTTGTTGCCGCCTCCGGAAAGTGACTACGCCATACTGTGGACCTCCTCTGCGCGGAGCGACCAACGCTATCATTCGCCCAACTGTACAGTGCACTGTTCGTGTCTTGATTGATGGGATACGTCACCACATAGTTTTTGCAGTTTTTCGGGAGTGCACACATGACCTCATTCTCGGGTGGGACTTCTTGTCTTCTGCATCCGCATCTATTTATTGTCGTCAGCGTCTTATGCACTTGAATCCCACCGGCTCCTCCCTTCCTCAGTATGAAGAAAAAGTCCGGCTCGTTGCCTCCTATGACTACGTGCTTTGGCCATCTAGAGAAGCAATTATAGGCGTTAACTGCAGTACTATTACAGATGGCGACGTGCTTATTTCACCCTACGGACGTACTCTTTCTCGAGGAATTGTGATTACTCCTGGCCTCATTCGCTTCTCTGAGGGCTGCGCATTTCTTACCGCCCTGAATCAAACACCCTAGTTCATCTAGGGTTCAAAGTACATCTTTGTTCAAAGTACTTAACTTTGCAGGTTCAGATCTGTAGATGCAGCTGTCCTCCTGCTGTGTGCAATGTTGGCACTCAGACAGCTATCATAAACAAGAAAGTTGCTGCAGAGACCCCATATAAAAAGGCAGGGACACCATGCAAAAACATCACTTGAGCAAGCTACGACTTTTTGGATGAGACAACCTTTAGCACAGCAAACTTGAAATTTGGTAGATTTTAAATCGTACAGGTACAAACTTTCGCTGTCTTGAGTGGCACAAAGGCCAGTGCACTCCTAACACACGGCCTGTACACCTGTGTAAACATTCAGTTACCAAAACAAGTGAAAAACAGTGGTGTAAACAGCAAAACACAACCAACAATGTACAAGTGTGTTGTTAATCTGATGGCCAATTCTTTGTTCAACATAGCAAAAATGCATGCTCTGTAATTTTTCAGAACATTATGTGGGAAATTTCGTAGCCTCAAAGGCCATCCTCAGTGCCTACGCATGTAAAGAAGCAGGTGTGGAAACTGACACATGTGCACATCTGGACGCATCAAGTCAGTGTGAAGCAGTGGGTGCCCCATCACCAACGCGGAGGTTTCAGCCAGCACGCGGTTCAACACCAGTGCCAGGCGCAGAGGAAGACGCAGACGCTGCAGAGCTTCCATCTGTCATTCCTGAGGTAGACACAAGTAGCCAGCATTCCTTTGATGACAGCTTTGCAAAGTGAATCTTTGCAAAGCCATAGTACAATAATTAACGTCACCCAGCAGTGTGAACGACACAAACACGGTGAACAACACTGCAGCATAATGTTAGCCTCCAGTTTGCCACCTGCAAAGAAATAACGTGACACAAAGTGAGGAATTTCTATCATTGTCATTTGCATAGCATTATTCAATGCACCACAGAAGCCAGTGCTTTTCAGACAAGTTATTTCGCTTTGGCATGGAAATCGAAAATTTGAATGTGAGGCCGTAAAACAATATAATGAAACACGAGGCGCAGAATTTTACTTCTTACCCAGCAGTTTCCTTAAATGTCTTGAGCATTGAGCACACTGATTGCTTAGCTGATAACTCCATAACCGAGATGTTTGTATCCACCTTTGAGTTTTCGAGCAGTGCCAACTATTACAATGTTGACGTGTTTTTAAACCATTTTTATGCCAATGTTAATCATTGTATACTTATCATATTCGAACCAAGTGCCATCCCAAAAATCCTTGGTGCATGCGTCAGATTATATACTTTCGTAGTTTGTCAATTTGTCGTGCCAGGCACCTGCGTGAACAACCCAATGCTTAATTCAATAATCCTTTGCTATCATTTATAAAAACAAGCCATCAAATTTCTGGAAAGCTGTCAGTCCACCAAGTCATAGCTGTTTTTCATTTTTTTTGATAAATCATGACTAGATAATCTCAGTGTTACCAAAGCATTTAATGACCACTTTGAATCTGCATTGATTTCTGATGATGGATGCACTCACTCATTTTCCACTAATTCTTCATCATCCCATTTTCCTATTTTGCTAATCACCACAGCTTGCATATGTGACGTTATACTCAAAACTGATAAAGTGAAAAGTTTAGGAGTGGACAAAACACAATGTGTTTCTGAGACTGCATGCTGAATGCAGCTCAATATTCATAATTTTGTCCGTCTGCTCAGAGGGAAAGAGATAATTTATTGGAAGGCGCAGAGGTTGGCCTTAGTGCACTCTGGCCTGCTCAGGTAGAAAATCTGCACAGGTAGAAAATGAAAAGGGGAGAAGAGGGGGCAAAGAATGATGATATGGACAGGAGATGTGATGTGTGTGCACATTCACCACACACAGTGCCTTCAGTGCCTTTTATAAAGTCTATTATTTAGTCTGCTATTCATCAACAGACCAAGTACTGCCTTTCCATTAGATGGACACAGCACACTGGAAGCCATCAAGTCTAAACCAACTTTTGCAAGAACTGCAACTTTCAAACACAGTTTTCCTATGGACCATTTCTGACTAACTTTCTTTCTAAGGCCTCTTTCCAGTCGTCTAGCTTTCTGAAATCTTTTGCATGACATTCCCATGAGTGAATTATATGTCTACATTTTTGTTTCATTCGTTCAATATTTGTTCACTACTACTTCTTGTGTTGCATTGTTCTTTCATGCGTTTCGAAGCCCCTGATGCAAGGGCCAAGAATATTGCTGTGTATTAGCATTAAATGAATAAAGCATTAAATGAACTAGCATTAAAGGAATAAAGAAACCTTTAAATTGATGTTGTAATCTAGTTGTTGACGCTCATTGACGGTGCAATTCCTATACTACTTGCGCATGTCTCTCGACAGACATTTTAGGCCCTAATAGAATTGAGGGAAATAAACCAAACTGCACTTGGCCATGTCGTTACCGTCTCATTCTTCACACCAGCACAGTGCTCCACAAAATCAGAAAGCATCATAAAAAACACTCAAGGAGAGACTCCTTAGCACTTCAACAGTGAGTGTTGAAAGCCAACTGCATGCACAAGCCGCAATTACTTTATGAGTTTTATAATTACTTGTATGAGTTGAGCACACTGTTAAAATGCTTTCTTGTGAATTGTGTGAAGGTAGCTGCACTTTTACATGGGGTACTGGAAGCCTACATAAGTGGCTGACAGCACCTCGTTCCTAATCCTGGCAACCATGCAAGCAGGCAGTAGAACTCTATTGTACCTGCGAAACCTTTTTCAAATCCACCTCGTGAACATCCTGCATGCCACAAATTCATATGTTCTCTAAGCAAGAAGAAAGCATGTGAAGGCCACATTAACTGTATGCTTTGCAAGTGCATGTATACTTGTGCATTTCACGCTCGATTTTAGGGCCACTTTGTGTCACCTCCCAGTATACTGCTTCCAAGACGGCCGGGTTTAAACACACACTTACAAACACAAAAGTGGCGGGTTACGCAGTCACGTTGGAGATATCCCGGCAGGATACGTTCTCCAGCGCATTTTCGATTGCCACGCAGTAATCACGCAGGAAAATATTTCTTGAAGGCAAGCAATTTAGCAAGCTCGCTTTTTTTATGTTGTTACAGTCCCCGCTATCTACTAGCTTTGCGAGGTGGCCACGCGAATCAGCTAGTACATAGTTTGGAAGCTAGAATGACATGGCTGCTCTGATCAGGTGTGCGCATCACTTTGGAATAACGCTCCGATGGTGCTTGGTTATCACGAAGGTTAAGTTATCACAATCACACAACACTGCCGTTCAGCGCTGCTTCGCCATACAATTAAAGTACACTCTAAAAACAAAGGGAGTGCTGGGCACCCACTTTGGGGGAGTACTTTCGTGTCCCAAATTTAACTCCTGTTTTCAGAGTAGATCAACCCCATTGCAGGGTACCGGTACTCTCGCCAAGAGAGAGTAGTAGGACGCCTCCGAAGGGGATTCGAAGACTCTTTTGAAGAGAGCTCTACTACCCCACCAAGCGGGGTGCTAGTACTCCCAGAGGGAGTAGAAGAGACAAAAAAAGAAAAAAAAAGCAACCAATGCGTTTTTGGACCATGCTTCAATTAGCAGGCATTTAATTACATCACACTGAACATAGAACATACAGGCTAACATGACACGAACGCACATACACGCCAATAACACAACCACAGCAAAGCACAAAGCCCACTACACACTCGCTTTTTTTTTTCTTTAATACCTGTCTTTGGTACAATGCTTGTATCAACAAAGGCATACAAAAAAGCAAATTTTCACGGTGTCACACATAGAATTCCATCATCGAGTGCTGGCTTGGCCACATTAAAATTCCGGCAAAGCAGTGAGCGGCTCTACTCTTGAAAGCCACTCAGGGGTTTCCGCATACGCCTTCTGAGTTTCAACGAACCAATACACACTTTCCCGGAAATAAGCACGTGCAGGCAGCGCGTCCTTATCGCAGTGGTAACCTGCCATTCTTGCTCGCCATATACAGTGGAGGCCCATGAGCATGATCAAGTCATAGGGTGCCCCGTCCTCGTTATCAATGCTTAAGAACCTTATTCCATACGGGTCTAGGGGGAAATCTTTCTTCATAGTCCTTTGTAAAACGTCCCAAAAGTAAACTCCCTCCCAGCAGTATAAACAAATATGGTCTATTGTTTCTGGCTGCTTGCAAATTAAACAGTGTGAACCCCACGGCAAAAATAAACCCTTCCCTTCCAAAAAACTGTTAACGGGCAATGTTCCCGAGTGGAGTTTAAAGAAGAAGGTTTTAGTTCCCGGCTGAACGTTCATTTTCTTAACTCTCTTTAGGACATCTATGCCAGGACCTCCACTGTACAAGGACCTATACAGAGGCACAGGAAAAACAACATCACACAGCGCGAAATACAGTTCTTTTCTTTTCACAGTGCTCAAGTAGTCTCTTCAAAATCGTGCCATCAGAAATCTAACACTGAGTACAATTTCTTTATAGCAACCGCTCAACCATCCACCCCACTCTGCAGTTGACACAACGTAGTCGGGTAGCCGTCTGCCAAGCCTCAATTGACACACTGTACGCAAGAAAGGGTCTGTGACATCTCGCAGAAAAAACAACCTGTTAACCATTTGCCGCAAAAAGAGGTGACTGAGACCAAGGCCCCCTTCTTTAACACGTCGGAACAAGTTCGTACGGCTACAGCGTTCCCATTCAGAAGCCCAGACAAAGACGGCAAAAATTCTGTGAAGCTTCTGCACATTTTTCCTCGAACAGTGCAACACTTGCATAACATACCAAAGCTTACTTATCAAAAAAACGGTTGCAAACAGTGGCTCTGGCAAAAATGGATAAGTGTGCCCCTTTCCACTTCCCAGCTTTCTCCCGTGTGTCTTCAATCTGCTTTTTCCAGTAAGTCTC
>CM023487.1:93315910-93358465 GCA_013339685.2 Hyalomma asiaticum
GCACACCTCCCCCCTAAAAAAATTCACAGCATATCCACGGAGTGAATGATGATGAGTGAGCGAAGCTCCGGAAGTTCATCGTAGACCGTGCCGTGCCGAGTTCCGGATTAATTTAGTTAACGCGCACGCTACGAATCCTATGGTTCAACTACGCACGAGTGAAATCTCCCATCGGCACTTCATTGCAAGTCAAGGTCCAGTGCAATATATATATATATATTATATATATATATATATATATATATATATATATATATAATATATATATATATAGGTGGCCGGTGAACGGTCACCACGCGAGCAGTCGGCATTTCTCAATCAAGAAACTCGCTAGGAGACGCTGCCTGCGAAAAAACTTGTTTCTCGCGGGTTAGGGGTGTTCTCCTTCTTTGCGAGCTGGTAGCAGCGTGCATCGAAGTAGTAGCGCGTAGGTAACGCACTACTACACGGATGGACAGACCCCAAACCTTAAGGAGCTTCGGCCCTAAAAGAAACAGAAAAGGAAAAAAATCCTCACGAAGGGCTATGCCCACTGCATGGCGAGACTGGACGCACAACCCATCATTTATTCCCTGGCTGGTCAGATCGATTATTCACATGCATTTTCAGGGGCAGCATATCGAGTTTTCGTTTGTGGCGTTTTGTTGGCTCTAAACGAGGCAGTGTAGAAGCCTTCACGAAAAAGAAGTGGCACAGGAATTTTAGCCTGCAGATATCTCCGGTGTATCCTGATCGAAGTAAAAAAATTTCGCAGAGAGGATTGAAAAATGTAAAAAAAACAACAACCAATGGTTCTAGAAATGTAAAAGCTAGAAACTCAAGATGTGCAGCACTTGAACGGCGAAGTGACGCTGCTAAAGTAATTTTTCAAATCACACCGAAGAAGGAGAAGGTTGAAAAATCGGCCACACTTCACGACAGGCTTAACATACTGGAAAAAAATTTACTCCATCTCCGCTAAAGAGGACCATGCGGCGATGCGAAGCAGCACCAGGGGGTGCACGCCGCGTTGCATCGGTTTGACTAGAGTTACTGTATATGTTCCCCTTGAGGAACAGAGTTGCGTCTCTGACAGAACGCGCCGCTTGCGCCCCCATTCGCCAAGAGGGCTCAGGTGCCCAAAATGCATCCTTTTGAGGGAAAGCGAACTTCACGGCAACGCGTGTGCTGACGCCCGCCACGCCACCAAGGCCGCTACCGTCCGCCGCGCCACTGCTGTCCGATGCTCGACCGTGGCCACGGCAATCGGCGACGGCAGCTGCCGATCGCGGAGGCCATGGTTCGACGTTCAGGCATAGCTCATTTGGCTCAGCTGTAATCTGATAACGTTGGCTTTGGCAGCGTGATGTGTGGTTTAATTTTGCTGGAAACTCTGTCTTCTCAAACATGTGCCAAAAAAGGAAGTGACACTGGAAGCAAAATGATTAAATGGTCGTAGTGGGTCGTCAAAATCGGCACAGCTGTTTATGTCGGCAGCTCGATGCGAGGCAATATTTATTTCAGCTTAGCAGTACGTTTTTAGAAAGCAGATCGCTATATACGCCTCGCTTAAGATAATGGAGCAATATAACACTCACTAGTAATATTTTTGTGATAGAGAAATCGTAAAACGTTCAGGATAAGCAGGACTTTCACGCCGCTTGTAACAGCTGGCTAGCCGGTGACAAAAACTGCACCGCAACGAACAGAACACGCGCGTTTGAATATGCATAGGATTCACCTTGTATATATCTAGCACAGATTTCTACGCAGCATAAAATTATTGTAAGCCGTATCCTGTTTTCATTACGCCAGATATACCTATACATATGCCAAAATTCTCCGTAAAAAGTAGTGCTTTTGTACTTGCATTATCTGAGCTCATAGTTTTTCAATGTACCTATTTTGTATTTGAAAGCCTGGCGTCAATACGATGTAAACGAGAGATTTGTTCAGCTTATACATTTTGTCCAGATTAGTGCTTTTATATGATAGTAGCAAAAAAAAAACGCTTCTGCGATAATGAGGGCCATCGAACAATTTTATAACACCATTTTGTCTAAATTGGAAAAATGATTGTTTGTTAGAATCACGTTTTTTTTTCATCTTTAGAAGCGAAAGTCTTTCGGCTGGCGACGCGGAATAAACGACGAGAAAGCGCACGCCACTTGCCCAGGCAGCACAACAACCATTGGGCCGACCTTCGCGCAACGTTGGAAAACATTGGATACAATATTGGGAAACTACATGGATTTTCGGGTCCCATGCTACACTTTTGACTAGATTAGTCCAATGTTGGATACCAGTCGTATAACGTTGGAAAAATTGGGAAAGAATGGCTTTGGCCAACATTGTCCATCGTTTGTATTTTCCATATTGGTAAGCTTGTATAAACAATGGAAGCTCTAACCGTTCTTTCCAGCCTTTATTGATGGCTGTCCATCATTTTTTGCCAGCATTCATCATTGGATGAGGCAGCATTTCTTGCCAGCCTCCTTTATTGGCTGATTCTATATTTTCCCTATCTTTTTTATTGGCTATCATGCATGCGCTTAAATTTGTTTTGCCGAGGCTTCTGGCTCTAGGCAAAAAGCAAGAATATGCAGTAAATTATGGGAGTAACAATAGCTTTATTTTGTACTTAGTATGCATGTATGTATTACCAGCTTGGGAAATGAATTTTGTTATGTTCACGATTCGTGGTTAGACGATAGCATAAAACAGACATAAATGGTCTATTCACTCATATGTTAATGGCGAAACGTATCTTTCGAACACATACACACATACAAATAAACAAAATGTTTTATTTGTGACACATTTTATTCGTGAGTATAATAGACATGAGAAGGGATTGAAAAGAAAGCTCCGATAAAATCAACAAATCAATATTCACTCTAAGTTTGAAGTCCATTGTATATAATCAGCATCGAGAAAACTAAACGCATAAGCACCATAAGCAAAAAGAAGAGGCACAAGAAAACATACGCCTAAACCTATGCGACACGTTTTGGTTTACGTGTTTATGTGGAGCAGCTGAAGCTTGAAAGGTTCCTGAAATGATTCCACGAAACAGCTGAATTGTAGAAATTTAACACTTCCTTAAGTAACACAGCATAAGTGAATGTTAGGATATGGCGATATGTTTCTGCATGCAGAATCCGGAACGGAGGGTATGTGGGGACAAACCGACGACTTCGAAAGAACCGAAAACCAGGAACAAGAAATGACCGTTAAAGAGCACAGGGAAAACACGCGTTTCACGCAAGACAAAAACACAAACATGAAAGTCACATGAACCAAAACAGCTTTGCTAGAACCGATTACTTCATCTGCCGCGACGTATACAACAAAGCCCACCACGTGTGTATTTACAAATAGACAAATATAAAGAAAATACGCAGTAATACATGCTATAATAAACCCGGCACACGCCAAAATGAGGGTGCGAGCACAACAGAATACACAATGAGTAAAATAAACGAATGGCTAAAATCGGTACGAAGCTTTCAGGAAAACCTTTAGAACGGTAGCAACACGTCGAGGCTCATCTGTTCAGTTCACTTAAAATGTCCTGTCCAAAGAAGCCCAGGGCTGCCACTTTTTCACTATGCAGAAGTTTGCAGCCGCAAGTTCCGTGTCCGTAGATTACTCAGGTGTTCTGACTTCGTAAACTCGCCAGTTTCAGCAGATACACGATGCCCGTGCGACACAACCTGTGCGTCCGAAAAACCTCTGCAGAGTGAAAGCCGCTTCGCCTGCCTCACCCCCAGCTCGCTGCCGCAAACATGTCAAACAGGTATGCGAAGCAAAACGGATTAGTGCCGCCCACGCTGCTCCCCCCTGCCCCCCCCCCCCACCCTGCTGTGGTACTCTTCCATGTTCGGCGGGCTCCTGTGCCCCCTGCTCGAGGTGGAAAGATAACAAAGGCTTTTCTTTACCTTCCAACGTTTTGCATATGCCGTATTTGCTCATGCATAACTTATACCGTGCTTATTCGCAAATACCACGTAACTCGTGTTTTTTTTTCTTCATGCATCTAGGAGTTCCAAAAGGTGCGTAAGTTAGATGCGAATTGCGCAAATACTTTCGGAATATCGCGTAAGGAATCTTTACGCGTGCTGATCTGAGATGCGTGAAATGAAATGTATCACAAAAACGAATGCAGCTTTCACTCAACACAACGCGTACCTTAACAGCCAAATTCATTCGTGGGCTACATTCAAGCATTAGCGGATGTGCGACTCGGAATCGTCGTCACTGGTGCTGTCAGCAGCATCTCTAAACTCTAGTATCAAGAGCGACTCGTGTTCACGTGGCAAAATTATCGTGGCGGAACGGTTCTCAGTTAATCGGCAAACACTATGTTGAATTTGTTTTATAGGAATCGCCAATGTGTCGCTATTAAACAATCAAAATGCGACCGGCTATGGCGAAGCCTGGGCTACCGAACACTCAGTACCGAAAAAGGACAACACTAGCCTGCGCCACGTGGTACTGGGTGTCATGGGGAGAGCATGCAAGTAATATTTTTGCGTAAACCGTACATAAAGTTGGGAGTGCAGAAATTACGCGTGGGCGCTAATTATGCGAGCGCGCATGGTACGTACATATATATTAACGTTGTTTCAAATGAAAAAGAGATCATTGCTTCTAATATGTCATGTACTTCCCAATGTGAACAACATAGGCACGACAGTATTTACGTCTGGACAATATTGTCTCGCAAGCAGCATTGGCTATCCTGTATTGAAGAAACCAGACAGAATGTCTGGACAGTATACACAGCCTACTTCTATTATTTTGGAAATATTGCAATGACAACAGATAAAGTGACCTGTTAGGCCATGCACGTGGGCTCGGAAGCCACTAACATGCTGCTGGGCATTTTGGACCATATGATGGCGTTGTAGAATGTAGTTTGCTCAACTTCCAATGTGCAGGTTCTAGTCTACTTCACACACACTTAGCTAGAACTTGCGCAAATAAACAATTACGTAAATTATAGAGATAATTTTTCCTGCTGCACTGAATACATGCACAATGATTTTTCTGAACTCATTTGCGGCACCGAGTCGAGCTAGTGGCTCCTTCGTATTGGTAAAACAGGAAAACAATCATGTGTACTTGCCACCATGTGTACCTGCCTCCCGATATATCATGTGTACTTGCAAATGTTACCAACATTGATGCTACAACTCTTGTGTGCAGACAATATTGTCCGACACAGAACATTGGAAGTCCAGCATTGGCTATACAGTGCGATTGATTGGACAATATATACAGCCTGCCGCCATTACATAGCCAATATTGATAGGACTATGTAGAAACTGACCCATCATTACCATCCTTGTGCACTGGACGCACCAATAATGTATGCTGAGTGGCAACTATGGCCCACATTTGCCTTCTTTACAGGATGGAAGAACCAATATTGCAAATTGAATGGTTACGATGGGCCATTGTTGGAGGCCTTAATAGATGGAATTTCCAATGCTGGCTTATGAGTGGTATCACAGGGCCTTCATTGGACCTCCGTAAGCCAACAAAAAAACAATATTGGCCCGAGCATCTGTGCTGCCTGGGTGCTGAGCCGTGCAGTCTGCTACGTTCGAGAGGAGCGGTTTTCCTGCTTAACGCGAATGGATGTGCAAGGTGGCAAACGGTGCGCAAGGAGTCTTTCAGTGGAGCATGCCACGTGCCCATAACCCCCGTCCTTTGAGTCTGCTTTTTCAAAATTGCTGCTGTCCGCGCACTCAAAGGCGCCCCTCTGCTCCCTCCCATCTTTCCCTGCTCACTTGGTAAAACAGTTTCCGCCCTTCCATGCCTATATAAACGAACAGGAGAAAAAGAAATATTGTCTTGGGAAAGGTCAGGCTCTGAACGAAACGTCGAGGAATAAATGAAATATTATTGCAGTGCTACGTCGCATACTTATATAACAGAAGTGACGATGCGCCTCTTAGAGAACGAAGGTTTATTACATCAACGTTTCGGTCGGAGCCCGACCTTTTTCAAGACACGTTAACCATAGGCCAGTATGGCCCACATATACCACGCCAGACATAAGCCGGCGCCACGGTATACAATGCCTAATTGATGGATTGCTTTTTAAAACGTCTACGGACTCGTACAGCACTGGCGCGGCGGACGGCACTCGTCCTTCTCGCTGTCTGCCCAATTTCCGCCCCTTTCTGATTTCTTCTTTCTTTTTCCTTCTCTCTCTCTCTCTCAGTGTGTGCGAGTTGCTTTTGCTGTTGCAGTGAAAATTCCAGCAATCTTCTTATTTTTACTTTAATTTTTCAATATTTATTATTTCCGTATATTCTCACCCCACTCATTCTCTTTCCCACCCTTGTCGTTCTCTCCTTACTAGAAGACAAAGTGTGGTATATAAGGCCATACTGGCCAGTGGTTAACGTGTCTTGAAAAAGGTCGGGCTCCGACCGAAACGTTGATGTAATCAACCGTCGTTCTCTAAGAGGCGCATCGTCAATTCTGTTTTAAACTGGCAGCAACCCAAGGTATCCTTGCATATATATATATATATATATATATATATATATATATATGCTTGTTTCAGCTGACATGTTGAGACGCTTGTCTGGCGCCATCTAGGTTATACAAATGCAACTGCTCAGTACCACAAGTTCTAGGGAAGTGTTATTTAGTATGCTATTGGACAAATGGGCGCTCAGAAATGTTAGGCAGAGCTGATTTTACACGAATGCCTTGGTGGGCAGCTAGGAAGCTGTTTGACGTATCAATATGTTCATACCATAACGAATCTTTTTCTCAACCACCTTCCTTAGCCCCTCTAGAATATGCACAGGTTACCGGAAGTGAAGGGCTTCTATCAGCCTGCTGATGCGGCTCCGGCAACTTCGGTGCAGCGAGGCGCCTACTTTTAGGCGTTACGTTGCATGCGAAGTCGAAGGTCAAAGCTGGACTGACGCACATTCCGGACGATTGCGGAAAGCGTTGTACGTGCGAGGTCGTTGCGTCTTGCGTTGGAAGGACAGTGGCTCACTTTCGTAGGAGCTGAAGAGCTAGAGTAAGGTAATGAGGATTATGGCCAGAAGTACGTTCCACTGACTGGCCAATTACAACAAATAAATATGTTGTACGCACTCTTGCCTGCCTGCTACCTCAACACCTAAGCGCGGATGCAGGAGCCTTGAATTAGACGCCAGTTATCTCGTAGCTAACGCAGATCAGGCCCAAAACAGGGCAAATTTTTTGATTTAGAACATCATAATGCAAACCTATATTTGCAGCAACAAATTATTGATACTAGGCTCCCTGTGCTTGAAATATTTGATAGAAATCGGCGGTGATTATCATCTGAGTCTTCAGGTAAGGAAACCGACCATCGCCACGTAAATACCGTCCTATTTCTATGACTAGAATTGCTCGTAAATTAACGGAAAGCATTTTATATTAGCATTGTGTGAAGTTCGAAGTTTGAAGTTTATCGCATTTTTGAAAGGATGTTTCATGTTTTTACACTTTTCGGTTTTTTACATGTTATGTTTTTAACAACCGTAAATGTTTGCTATCCCGATCAGCGTGCCTTCGGCAGAAATCCTTTCTGCGAGACTCAACTCGCTCTTTTCTCACATGACTTGCATATGTTATTTATTTATTTATTTATTTATTTATTAGTTACCTGCATCGCCCCGTAGGGCATTACAGCAGGGGGTTACAAACTATACAAAATACAAGAACAAATTATTGCAATGCGTGGTAAAGAGCATCATTTTTGTGATGTATACAGTGCGCGATGGGAAACTGTTCCAGTCTCGAACAGTCCTAACAAAAAGAAAGCAATATCGGAAAACGTCACCCATACAGGAAAATTCCCTGACCTTCAAAGAGTGGTCTAGTCGCTTGGATATGTAGTGTGGTGCCTGGATATATTGTTCGCGGTTTACGCCTGATTTAGAATAATAAATATTATAGAAAAATTTAAATCTAAATATGCCTTCCATGATCCTTCAGCTCTTGCTATTTAAGTTTATGTTTGCTCTCTGTGATGCTAAGCTGCCGGCTATAGTTACCAAGAACAAATCTAACGGCCCTTTTCTGAATTTTTGCTGACTTATTTATAAGCTCAGATGTGTGTGGGTCCCAACAAACACATCCCCACATTCAAATATTGAGAGTACATGACTAAAATACAGCCGCGTTTTTAAGTTACTCGGTAAGTGACTAAAATTGTGCCGCAAGAATACCAAGGCTGATGCATCGGAAATCAGAATTTAGAATTGATCTAAATAATAATATAGGGTGCGACACAATTTTTTTTAGGTTTTGAGAAAGCCTCCGATAAGGTCTCCCATAGTCGTCTCTTATTAAAATTATTAAATTACCAAGGGCTCGTTTCTTTGTTAGAAACAACTTCATGAGCCAACAGACAACAGACGAGTTAATTGTAGACAACGGACAAGTTAATTGACAACAGACAACAGACATGTTAATTGTAGTATTGTAAATGTGGAGTAAGTAGAAAGGAACTAAAGTGGTCGAAAATACAATCCTGCCTTCGGCGGGAACCGAACCCACGACATACGGATAACGCGTATAATGCGTCCCACGCTCTACTTTACACCTGTCGAACCATGAATTTTTCGCGAAGTCTGCCCTAAATTTCGCAAAACGAAGGCTGATCCTTTTTTGAGAAGACGTTTTCCCACCTTGATACAAGCATTTCGCTGAAAACAAACTAGAGCCGCGAACCCCGCATCTGAATGCTCTCAACCATGAATGGCTGCGCAACAATAACCAAGTGGTACGCGACGCCGCACTTTCTTCTTCCGTTGCGTCTGCTGAGATAGCCTTCAGCGCTGCAGCACCGTCTACACGAAGAAATTACTGACGAGAACACTGTTGCTGGAAATGAACAGCTCGTAGAGGAGAAAGGCGCATACATACGGAACACCTGTATAAAATATCCCGTTAGATAATTAGCTTGGTCGCTGGTGATAATGAGTAAAAAATCCGTACCTAGCCACGCACCTCAAAATTTTCACGTCCAATTTCCAGCGGTGCATCGACATATGGTACGGTATGGTGCACCACGAAAATAACCTTTGTCGAGAATTTGTGATACGTACGTATCTCGCAATGAGCGCCTTGCAACCCATAAGAAAGAACGGACTTGACCGTTGTGCGTGGAGGCGGGAAATCAAAGAGACCTGGCCGATTGTGCAACCAATATGCCGGCGAGGGCGCTCGAACTGAACGTCGTTCAGTCTTTTTTTGCATGAACCCCGCTCGAAGAGCATGACGCACCGTGCAATGACGGCGTCGTACTCTCTTCTTCATGACACAATTGTCATGAAGAAGAGAGTAATGCAAACGTGGTGGAAGAGCGAGTCGATCTGCGACGGGGTTTCTCATTACTCTAAGGTGACATGATGCAGGAGTCTCTCGGGGCATTGTAAAGGCTTTGACACGATAATTAACTATCAGTCACTCACGTCCATGCTGAGCTAGGCATATCCATTTTCGCCTAAATAACTGCAAGGCACGCGGACTATCGTATATCGTAAAAAGCGTGCTTCAAAGTACGCCAGACTACGTTTATAGCGGTTGGGTAGCCGAGGCGGTCATGATATCGATGGGACAATGCCACGTTGGGGTGACATTCGAACCACATTCCTATGCACTTCTTTCATTGTCGATGTCATTCAACCATAGCAAACTGGGGTTACCATCGCGAAATGACAGTCACCACGTTTTGCTGTCGGTGAACCTCGTTATAATCGTATCGTACTTGAACAGTTAAGACACTGATGATTTGATAGCCGGTGTAATAAGCAATATTTGCGGCTTTCCGTTAAGTGGTGCGATCGCCCACGATCGTTCAAATGCTTAAGGTTCGGCACGTGGTCAGTGTAAGCAGCGTACCCGCAGCCTCGACCCACATTGCACAAAGGCGGAATTCTTGGTGTGCGTAGAGGAGGACGCTCATAATAGTAGGGTGAACGATGTACCATCCAGCTCAAGATCGTTCTTCCTTAAAACAATTAAACAGTGGAATAGGCTAACTGAAAAACAGGTACATTGTGTGAATGACGATGCATTTCGTTCAGCGATGTAACCACCCTGTTGTAACAGCTGTGGGCGCTGCGGGGTACCTCATGAATAAAAAAAACTAAAAGTACGCAGCGGCTGCTTTGACGTAAAGCACGAGGGAAACGAGTGGAAACAATCGACTGTTCACAAACACGACAATCCAGTTGTATTTACTGTTGTCTCACTGCTGCCAACAAGCAGGTTTCCTTGGCACAGCGACCCTCCAAGACGCCAAGCGTGCGATGAAACTGGCCGGCTTAACAGAAGGCGGCACATTGAACGGCAGTAACCGGTTACGGGCGGAACACACACTCGAGCAACGCGACAAGGACGGCGAAGCCAAGGACACCGCCCCTCGAGGCTGTTTGTATGCCGCGTCGCAGCTGAAATCGAGCGCCACTACGGCAATCCTGGGGAGTGGATATTTATTTACTCGATAACCCGGTTAGTTCACAGCGTGAACTGAGCATGGCTACGTTAGCCCTATAGAGGCGCTCTGTCGCTGCCTCATTGTGCAGGTGACCGAGCGCGGACAGCATATTGCCATTGCTAAAGCATTCCGTATTGACGCCATCCTCTGTGCAACGGATATTCTCTTCAGTGGCGCGAAATGCGGAGTGCGGTTGCCATGGCAGCGCTGGGTGAGGAGCGTTAGCGGCACACTCGACACAGCTCAAGAAACGCCCGTATTGACTCTGCATTCCCCATAGACTTTCTGGAAACAAAGTGGTCAATTACAAATGAAAATTCCGATGACGTGAAAACCGATTTCCCGCAATGAGCACGCTACTTAAGTGGCAAATGTTTCGTGGTACAGAGCTTTGAAAGGAAACGAATTTCGCGCTCACCTCGTCACTCGACGTTCTTCTGCCAAATGCGCGAGATCGGTCATTCCGTGCTTAAGGATCCCGCGATTCTGGCGAACACCTTAAAAAACAAAAACGAACGCTCTTATTACTACATAGGAAGTAGTTAATTGGTGGAATGGTTCACGTGAAAAAGAAAAGGGGGGTTGGGATGGGAAATTTATCAGATGCCTAAGAAAAAAAAAGCAGATCGAGAATTACAGATCGCTTGAATATTCCAGACAGAAAACAGTCCTCAGAAGGTGCATGCTGATTAACCAAGGAAACAAAAACCTAGGAAAGAGAATTTTCACCTCCGAGTTTCTTTTCGAGTCACAGATATCGTTTGCAGACAAAGATGAAAAGCAGTGTCTACTTGAAATGTTCCAGATTATTACTATTAATATCTCCTATAGCTGCAACCTTTGGAGATAATTATTCTTTGAACCGTACTTGCATTACTAAATTCATATTACGGTTCTTGTTCTTGTCTGCTCTGTTAGTCCTCCTTTTCAAAATAAACCTCTCGTTTCCTTGCGCCAAAGCTTCAAAGAAACAAGCAAGCAAGCACGCCCGCGTACGCTTCTATTGTACGGTGCTTGGACGAAGAATCCGCGATTCATTGTCTCTCCGTGCCGGGTTTCCGTCTCGTCAGTTATGGAATGCGATCAGGTTCCTTCAATAGAGCGCCCTCTAAAACACTAGCTTTTACGTTTTAAAAACCAAGTTGTCAAATTATAAAAAAACGGTGTGTCGGAAAAACTATCATCATCACTGCCTCAGGTCCCCAAGAGTGCGCGCTCAGCTCCGGGCAAGGCCCGATGTGTGGCGTTCGCACGCGCTCTACTTTCTTCTCTTGCGCGCATGGCCTCAGACCACTGGCAAAGCTGCGGCTGACTGGTGAAGGTGTTGCACGTGCAAGTAGCAGAAAGAATCCACGCATCTCCACTGAAGTGAATCATGACGAGTGGGCGAAGCACTGGAGATCGTTCGGTGTTACCGTAAATCAGCCGTGACATTGCCCACTCACGCATGTAAATGAGTGACAACGCCTGTGTATGCTTACACACACGTTGTAATTCATGCTCCTGGATTTTATGAGGTTCCTGCGCTCCTCCGTCGTCGATAGAGTCAAGTTCCGGATTACACTTAGCTAAAGGGAACCCTGCGAAACTTAATTTTTCAACTACGCACAAGAGAAACCTCCCCACCGGCACTGCATTGCAGGTCAAGATCCAGTGCCTATATGTACGGGGTGGCCGGTGAACGGCTGCGCAGCGGGAGCAGTCGATTTTTCATTCAAGAGACTCGCTAGCCCCGCCATGGTGGTCTAGTGGCTAAGGTACTCGGCTGCTGATCCGAGGGTCGCGGGATCGAATCCCGGCGGCTGCATTTCGATGGAGGCGGAATGTTGAGGCCCGTGTGCCGTGCGATGTCAGTGGTCAAAATTTCCGGAGCCCTCCACTACGGCGTCTCTCATAATCAGAACTGGTTTTGGGACGTTAAACCCCACAAAAACAACAAAAAATAACAAGAAACTGGCTAGCAGACGCTGCCTGCGTCGGCGTTGCGTCTCGCTGGCGAGGGCGCGTTCTCGTTCGTTACCATTCAGATAATGATGATGACCACTGTGGATCGGTAGAGGATCTGGATTTTGTAGCGCAGCGCCCCCTGGCGTATCTTTCGTATCATGTATTGTGCTGTCATCACGACCTCCTCTAAACTAAAAGTTGCTAGGATTCAGTGTAAAGATATGTAGCCACTGGTCGATATAAAAATTGCGTAAACCCCACCCCTTAATGTAATACCTCCAATGACGTCTTTAAGGAAAATAAGGTGAAGTGACAAGTCTAGCGTCGTTCGCCTTTGTGTAGCGTCTTTCTGCAACGACAAGGCTAGGCCTTAAGGAGCTTCGCCCCTAAAAGAAGGCAAAGACACTCTATTTTTCCGGTGCACAACGCTGAGGCGAAAATGCCAGTGGACCGTGTAGTGTGCGATGTGATTTCATTGCTCGTGAAATTTCATTGCTGGTAAAGATTTCCGTAGCCCTCCACTGCGGCTTTTCTCCCCCTTCCCCCCACGCATTTCAGTACGAAACTGTATGCCCCCACGGGCGCCTAGCCGTGTTCCCCACATGGGCTGCAGAAATTAGTCCTTAAGCGAACCACAATCATCATCATCAGTGTGTCGCAAAGCTATGCGTTTATGCCTATAGCTTCGCGCCGCGAGAGCATGCGTTCTCTCGTGGCGTGCAAGCAGTTCCTAGAACTACGTGGGCATGCACAGTGTGTACAGCACAGGATACGACACCGTGTGTGGTTCGACGGGGACGTCTTTGCACTTAGGTCGGTGCGAAACATTGAGAAGCGTTTGCTGGGCCCCGCAGTGCTTTGAGAGGGGTCCACGGCGAAATGCGGGTGTGGCGGAGCGGGAACAGCCAAGTGCCCATTTGCTTCGCTAGGCTTGTGCGACTAGTATCGTTAATTTTTTCTTTTTCGTCTTCGTGACTTAATCGGAAGCTCGGGCTCGACCCATTCACGTACTGTCATTTCCGCTTACTACGCATCTCACTCTTCATGTGCACCCCCTTCCTTTAATATCTTATTTCGCTAATCTGTAGGAATTATCGTTCTTTGATGACTGAAGCAACATTATTATGAGATCCGGCTAGCTGCCGGTCCCGGCCAGACCGCTAAAATGGAGGGCAGAGGACGTTGTCTTCCTCTCTGGCCTGCTGGATAGCCCATGTCTCGTCCTGCAGGTCCGCGATCGCCCCCGGAGAGCTTCTGGCGAGCCTGTCTGCCGACTGGCGCAACACCCTCTTGTATTTACATGCTTTACTTACACAGTCTTAGCAGCGTTCAGAAAACATCCTGTGTAGCTCGACAGCGCTAGCATAGGAGTTGGTTTGCAATTGGCGCCACCCTCTTGCTTGTTTAATTTTGGGTGACGTGGAGGGAAAGTCCGCCTCAAGTCTCCATAGTGCTTTGTTTATCCTGCATAACTGCTCCTTGGTTGATTCTACTTCGGCCACAGCATCTTCCATCGAGGATTGCCCACTGTCTTCGCTGGGTTAATTATCTTCCGCAAAGAATTACTCTCTGGAATATCTTATCGCCTGGATTGCTATTGTGTCGAATAGAGTTTCCTGTATTTCAATGCGTTTCATGTTGTAATCACAGTGTCTGTATTCGCGTTTACTTATTAGAAGTTAAAGTGCCAGTATCAAACTATCCTTTTAAATATCGCTATTTTTTAGGGTTAAGGCAAGGGGACACAATCAAGTCACTTTTTCTAACGTAATACATAGACGGTAGATTCACACTGAGGCGCGAAGACTGTGCAAAGAACACTGCAAACATGAACAATTTTTTTTTGGGGGGGGGGAGGGGAGGGAGGGGGGCGTGGCGATGTATCTGTTCATTGCCAATCAGCCCCTTTGTGGTGGTCAGGTGGTGATACTCGCAGGCCAGGATCGTCGTGCGTGCGCAAACTGTTTCGCTCGTTTTCACGGGCTCATAGCTCTGGATGTGCGCGTCGTCGACATTTCGCCGCCGCTGGACCGGCGCGATGCTCGGGCCGACTCCGAGGTCGTCTACACGCTCTCGAGTAGCTCCTTCTTCCACGGGTGTGATGCATCTTGACGGGGATGCGCTCGGCGTAGAGAAGCGGCGCATTTTGACGCCGCTTTCATTACGAGGACCGGCGCAGTGACGTCACTTCCGCATCCGTAGGCATGGGTAGGACGTTTACGTAAGCGGAAAAAGCGAGCGCTAAAGGAGACGCACGGGACGTAAACGAGAGGGCCGCATGACAGGCCTTTTAAGTATGAACCGGCTGGACCAAGAGCATGTTCTGCCCAGCCGCAACGACATCGGCGCGCCCCTTTCGTTGGTCAGGTGCGACACCTGAAGGTGCAAAACTCACCGAAGGGTGGCAGCGCTCCTACAGAGATCGGTTTACGTTCCCCGATGTTCCCTTTACGTACCGTGCTCAGCGATGGAAACGCGATACTAGTACCACGTGACGGCCGGCGCATTGTGTGCTTCTGGAATGTGCTGGGTGGCTACTGAGGAACCAAACTGAATTCATCGAAAGGTCCTTCGCTTTCAATGAGTGCCACGTAAAAATCAGCTTCAAAGTGGTGACGCAGAAAGTCGTGACCGCTGCACCACGACTCCACGTTCTGCTTTGCTGAACGATTTTAATCAATCATCATCATCATCATCCTATATTAAATCTACTGCAGGACAAAGGCCTCTCCCATGAATTTCCCATTGTCCCTATCTTGAGCGACTTGGTTTCACTTTCTCATTTTCATCGCTCCATCTAGCAGTTTTCCTATCCCTGTTGCGGTTTCCTTTCTCTTGGTATCCATTCAGTCGCTCTTACCGTCCATCTATTATCTGTCTTCCGCATGACATGTCCTGCCTAGGTCCACTTCCTCCTTTTAATTGATATAACAATATCAGCTACTCCTGTCTATTCCCTGATCGCTGTCTTATCGAGCGAATGGTGTAAACTGGCCACTCCCTTCCCTGCTGCAAGTGTCCTGGCCCCTGACGGCCATTCCATACCTGTCAGCTCTGATGCAGCCCGAATACCTCTTTATACGAGCGCGTTTACTACTGTTAGGGTAACCGCGGTTATTCTTAAACTCGGTTAACGCAGTTACACGGCAGATGAAACGGCGGTTAGGTCACCGTGCTCGGCTAAGCGTAGACCAACGACGTTCAGGAATGGACGGACTTACGGACGGTACCCGTCCCGAGTGCAGGCCCGCCGTCTCACACGGAAAGGGGCTTTTCCACCTGATGCGTAAAAAGAACTTGAAGTTTATGCAACATCATTTGATACACACATATCTTATCCAGTGGTTTGATGGGAAGCGCTGGCGGAAGGGCAACTCAATGCCTGACACTGCACCAATCCCCGCCCAGACCACAGTAATGCAAAACACTCAGTGTGTGGCTGTGTAAATCATGAATACATAAATTGAGTACAGTAAAAGTACAGTAAGTAGAGATATACAGTGAAAAAATACGTAAAAAAAGAGAGGAAAGAAAAGGAATAATTAGACACCTAGAAGCGCACTACTTACATATATATTAAAAAAATTGGCAGATCCCACGTTCAGTGGGAATCAAGGAAATGCGAAGCACGCATCAGGAACGTAATATGGATCTGCATTGTCTAGCTGTACCGATTTTGGTACATATAACGTAGACAAAACCGCCGCAACAGCACCAAGACTGCGGCACGTAAATCATGCTGCTGATGACATGCATGTCATGATTTTAATGTTATGATCTGTCATTTACGTTAGTCATGCAGTCATGTTGTGGCATACCAATTTCGGCGTACATTCCATTAACGAACCGCATGGCATGTAATTCATGCCGCTCATGACATGCATCTCACGGTTTTCGTGTTCTTAGAACGTGTCACCCATGGTCCACATTGCTGTCTCGCCATACCAGTTTTGGTATATATCAAGTATCGAAACGGCCGCAATAGTACAAAAACCGTGGCACGTAAATCTTGCCGCTCATGACATGCATGTCGTGGTTCATGTTATGACCTATCATTTGTGTTCGTCATGCAGTCACGTGGTGGCATACGAATTTTCGTGAGCATCCAATTAACGAAACGGCCAGGAGAGCACCAAGACCGTGGCATGTCAGTCATGCCGCTCGATCATGACATGCATATCACGAGTGTGATGTTATGACATGTCATTTATGTTCGTCATGCACTCATGTTGTGGCATACCAAATTTCGTATACATCCCTTTAGTGAAACGGCCAGGAGAGCATCATGACCCTGGCATGTCAGTCATGCCGCTCGGTCATGACATGCATGTCATGATTTTCATGTTATGACCTGTCATTTACGTTCGCCATGCAGCCATGTTATGGGATACCAATTTTCGTATACGTCACATTAACGAAACGGCCAGGAGAGCGAAAAGTCGTAGGCGTCTAGATAGATAGATAGATAGATAGATAGATAGATAGATAGATAGATAGATAGATAGATAGATAGATAGATAGATAGATAGATAGATAGATACGCTCAATGTCGCCGAAGTTCGCTAAGAAATGCTTAGCATTTAAAAAGACAACTTTATATATAATCAAATCCATACCTGTGAACAGCACCGAAGAAATGAAAAATGTGAACATTCTGTGAACTGATGCGAACGAAATTAAGGCACAGTGCAGTTCCGGAAAAATACATGTGACGTGCAAATCTAAACAGAAGAAGAAGATGAAAACAGACACATTATGTTTGAAGCGTGAGTAGGCAAGCTTTTCGACGAGACCCTTGTCGAAACATCAAGATAAAATCCCTATTTCACCGTGAGTCGATGTTCTAGTTTTATGATTCAACCGGATGATCCATACGTACTTCAATTTCCACACACACACACACACACATATATGTATATATATATATATATATATATATATATATATATATATATGTGTGTGTGTGTGTGTGTGTGTGTGTGTGTGTGTGTCATGATAGGTTCTAGAGGGATGTAGTTATGCCGGGAACGCGGGCGTTCCCATCGAAGAGACGAGGCTGTTTGTGCGTTCCAGATGACAATTTATATAGACAGAAGAATAAGAAGACGCGCACTACACACACACACACTGAGCTGAGCGGATAAACACAACAAACTCATCAGCGTCCCTAGTAACAGTCAAATTGTCTCGGCGGACACAGCTCACCGACTGGCGGGGCGGGTGGCGTTTCCTGCTGAAGAGCGTGCCGGAGACCGACGTGCAGAAGACCGACGAGGCGAACTACGGACGGTTTGAAGAATGCGGCCGGCCACTGCAGCCTTGGAGCAGTAGAGGTGACGGGGAGGACATACAGGCGGCCACGTGAAGCCCGGAGCTCCAACTCGTGGACCGCTAGAAGAATCTCGACACTCGGGCCCGGGAACCCGACTGTGTCGAACGCTGTAGTCTGTCTCCCCTGTTCGCTCCTCTTCCTGGTGGTCTTGCGCTCGCGCTCGCGCACGTTTGCGCGTGTTCCAGCCTCGTCGTCGTCATCGTCGGCGTCTTTGCCAGCTCCTCTAGGGCACACACTTTTGCTCGCACATGACAATATGCGAATGAAAATCGATGGATCCGGTGTAATATGTGTTTGAGGAAGAGGGTGACAAACGTTCGAAACACAAATTTTAGGGGCGAAGCTCCTTAAAGCGGCACCCGTTCGTCCCTCGTCGTAGTCGTAGTAGTGCGTAACCGGTCTTACGCTTTGACCTCCAAGGTGGTGCCGGTGGGAGATTTCTCCTGTGCGTTGTTGAACAATAAAAAATTCGCAGCGTGCGCGTTAACTAAAAGCCGAATTCTTCTGTCTCTCATTCCCCATTAGCAGCCATTTCGTGCGTCCCCGATGTATGTAGTAGTAGTAGTAGTAGTTAGTAGTAGGTAGCCACCGGCGCGGGCCTGCTGGAGCGCACGCACGCGCCGAGGGCGAGCGCGTGGCACCTGGCGCTCGCCCTTGCCGCGAGCGCCGGGAGCCACGCGCTCCCCGGCAAACTCGACACTGCCCCGGCAAACGCGAGAGAAAATGTTGGCGCAGGCAGCGTCTCCTAGCGAGTTTCTTGATTGAGAAATACCGACTGCTCGCGTTGGAGAAGCGTTCACCGGCAGAACCCATATATATATATATATATATATATATATATATATATATATATATATATATATATATATATATATATATATATATATATACTGGATCTTGCAATGAAGTGCCGGTGGGAGATTTCACTTGTGCATTGTGCATAGTTGAACCGTGAGGATTCGTAGCATGCGCGTTAACTAAATTAATCCGGAACTCGGCACGATCTACGATGCACATCCCGAGCTTCGCCCACTCATCATCATTCACTCCGTGGATATGCTGTAATTTTTTTACTAACGTTTCGGCAGGTGGGCCTGCCTTCGTCAGAGTAACAGAGACTGCTTGCCACGCAGGGCACATATAGCGTCCGCATATACTGGCGAATCACAAAGCCGTGTCATCACTAATATCGTCTCTGAGGAATTATGATGAGTTATCGACGCATGCACGTGGTCGCCCTGACAAGACGGGGTTGTCAAGGAGAGAAAGTCGTCTCGGGGCCAAGGACAGGGGGGAATTTGGAGATAAGAAGGACGCGAATAGATGCAGTGACCTCCCGTCATTTGAAGATGTAAACTTCGTTTTGCGATACCTCGTGTAAGCCTCGTCGTGCGGCTCTCCAACCTCGGAGTGACGATGTAGTGGTTTTCGCCGCGAGTGCCTGATATGAGCAGCAATGATCGGAGATGATCCATGAGCTACGGTGACTTCGAGGGCTACATCCGAGTGCCCACTCGAGCACCAGTCCACAGGCAGGCGACGAGACATATACGCGCTGATGGAGCCCACCCACTAAGCGTTCCTTCCGTTTCCGCAGCAAGCGTGTTTTAGACACTGCGCCTTATACCCTTGTCACACGGGCACTTTCAAGGTCCTTTGAACTAAAGCTTCTTTACTTGAAAGGAGCGGGCGCGCTGTCACACGGGCGCACGGAAGGAGCATTAGTTGAAAGGAGCTTCGAGCTGAGGGATTCCGCGCTTCTCCTTTGAGGCTTTAAAGGACTAAAGGACTACCCTCGTTCGCAGGTGGTAGACGGCAGAAAAACATGTTTTACCTTGGAGCCAATACAACGCTCTTTTATTTAATAAAAAACACTTTTCACGGAAACTTAGAAGTTATAAACCATAAAATCTCTGCTGATAGACACAGTTTGTCATTTGTCGCCCGAAAATCGCACAGCTTGATGGCAGGTGCACTGTAGCGGTGACGTTGTGGTCATCTGCCGAGGTAGCGTGGCTAGCGGGGCCTGGGTGTCAAGATGTCTGCTGCAGGCTGGGGTGTCTTCGGCATATCTTTTTCGCACCAACGGCGACACGTCTTTCTACTGCAAAGTCGAGAACATATGTTGTGTGCCCGTGCGTTTCTAGCTGTTGGGCAAACGTCAGCTAAGCAACTGAACGTTGTTTTCGGCGTAAGGTGATACCAGAGACCATTTTTTCCTTCAGATCGGCACATGGCGCTAAACTGGGCGCTGCGATGAATATTTATCCTCACACGCTGAGTGTCTCGTCACACGTGTTTGGAGACGTTGCGATTGAAAAACAATCAAGAACAGCAACAAAAACGGAATCGAAGCACGCATATTTTGCCGAAGTGTACGCCGTATTTTGCCGAAGCGGGCAATATACGGTGTACACGGCGGCGCACTGCTACCACTACACCCGTGTTTGGTGGATTATTTCCATTACTCTTATATGTGTTGTTTTATCAGTGCAAAAAAAAAACAAAAACAAAGAAAAAGCAAAAAAAAGCACGCACAACTAATTTATGGGGGCATCGGAGCCGTATTATTTTTCTCATTTCGGAGCGATAGGAGCGCCAAGCGTACGTTGTGGCTTTTGCTAAAAGCTTCAACGGAAACCGTGTAACACCGACTCAGCTCCCTTGAGCTAATGTTCCTTCGAAGTCGCTATGCTCCTTTACCTCAAAGGAGCTTGGGTATGCCCGTGTGGCTGGGGTATTAGTTTGTTAACCGCTTTATACTTTTCCTTTGTCGATCGTTTATCGATTAGTATACTTGCCATTTTCATTCCTGGGCTGTAATATGAGTTTGTTTTGCTCCTCTACGGCCTTGTACGTTTGTCATTACGTTGGTCACTAATTGTTATTTTCATATTTAATCGTATTCGCACATTAAATTACATGTTTCGTTAAGTTTAGAATGCCTGTTGCCTCTTTTATTCCCGGCCCCAGCACGAATCCGTTTCGGGGTTAATATTGTTGAGATGGGTGGCCAAAGGTGCGTTGATGTGTGTTCAGATGTGTGGCCGCCAAAAATATTGCTAAAACAAAGATTACTAAATGGGATCATGTGAGAGCTCAGCTACTACAGAGAGACCCATGGGATGACATTGATTCTTGGGTAGAGGGTATCAATTCTGTTCACAAAAAGAACAATAAGGAAGCATTGAGAGATGAAGATGGCCTCTAGGTTGACGCCCATCTCTCAAATCTCTGGAACAAGCGCTACAGAGTAATCAGTATATACAAAAAGAATAAAGCAACAAAGAATTACGAAAAGCAATTCAAAGAATCAACATTGAAGCGCAAAATTATGCACCGGAATTAGCCAACGAAAACTGGCTTCAAATATGTGACAAACTTAACGGAGAGTTGCACACCCCAAGGGCGAGGCAAATACTGAGCACCCTTCTAGGACAGGCGAAACGGGCAACTAAGCGGCAAATGTTGCACAATAAAAAGGCAGACGAGCTTGCGACAGAATTTTCGCACACCATTTTTCCTATCGGAAATAACAATCCCTTTCCAGATTACCACGAATACGGCAATGACGATGCCGAAGGCATTGCTCGCCTTTCTTCCTTCCAGAATTGCATGCCGCCGTACACAACATAAGAAGAAACACTACTCCTTGCGCAGATGGAACCTCGTGCACTGTCCTGAGAAATTTGAAAGAAAATCACGAGGCCCTACTGGAGCATATAAATAAAGCGTGGGAACAGGGCGTTATTCCAAAGCAGTGGAAACAGGCGTTTGTAATGCCCATCTCTAAGCCAGGGAAACCACCGGACAGACTATCTAATTTCCGGTCCATATCATTACCCTACCATCCGAGTAACTTACCGATTTTGCTAAGTGGCATGGCGAAAAAACGTGGCTTCACGATCGGAAACCAGACATTGACGTCGCACAAGAATACCTATATCTAGGATAGCTACTGACAGGAGAACCCGCCCATATAAAACAAATCCACCGAAGAGTAAACATGGGATGGCGCGCGTACGGGGGACATTCCCAACTCATGAAAGGAAATCTACCACTATCACTCTAGCGGAAACAATATAACTAACTGCATTTTGCTAGTACTGACATACGGGGCAGAAACTTGGAGACTTACGAAGGAGCTCCAGGGGCAGTTGAGAAACGCGGAGCCGGCGATGGAACGAAAAACGATGGGCGTTACATTAATACAGAGAAAGACTGCCGAGTGAGTCAGACAACAGACGGGAATCGCCGACATAATAACCGACGTTAAGCAGAAAAAATGGACATGGGCAGGCCACGTGATGAGGAGGATAGATAACCGATGGACAGTTAGAACGACGGAATAGATACCAAGAGAGGGCAAGCGTAGCCGCGGACGACAGAGAGTAAGATGGGGGGATGAAATCAAGAAATTCGCAGGCGTCAAATGGAATCAGCTCGCGCAGGACAGGCAAGAATGGGGAGGATTGGGAGAGGCCCCCATCCTGCAGTGGACATAAGATGGGCTGATGATGATGATCATTAACTTCCTTGTTAGGAACACTAATGGAGAAGATGATGGTTTTAGAGCGTCTTTGTGAGTGGCACCTAGAAGGCTTCAAACTTTTACCCGACACAATGATAGGCTTCCGAAAACACGTAGGTACGCGGGATGCTATGCTGAGGATCAGAAACCAGGTGTTCGATTGAGCACGTACAGCGCAGTTAAGAACAATTTCAGGGGTCGATATACAACCTGCTTTTGACAGCGCCACCCACCGCGCAATTCTGGAGAACCTCAAGGCAACTAAACCAGGGCGCATCATATAGTATAACTACGTTATAGATTTTCTAAGCAAACGAACGGTTCAAGTGAAACTTGTTGATTACGTATCACCTGACCACCCAATCACGCGTGGAACTTTTCAACGGTCTACTGCATCACCGACCTTATTTAAAACTGCATAGTAATTGCTCCAATTACTAGAAGAAGTACTAGAATTAGAATAGAATTTGTATGCGGATGACATAACAATATGGTGCCGTCGAGGATCCCCAGGCTGTCAAGACTACAGGATTGGATAACGCATGTGGATATGGCAAAACGCTAAGGCTAAAATGTTCCCCTCAGAAATCCGAACACATTGTGGTTACTGAAGACACAGAGCAAACGAGCAGATTTAGTGTCAGGAGATTAATACAACTGGGAATGAAATACGCCGCTTTACCAAGCAAGAAAACTATACGTATACTTAGTTTCTTTCTGCAGGACAGCGGTAAATCAACAAATTGGGTCCCAAAATTAAAGAACAAGAGACACGCAAAGTTATAGGATCTCTGATTTTTTCCGGGATAATGTACTGCCTGCCTGCCACGATGACCAACACACAGCGAAAAGAAGATAGATACCATAGTTATGAAGTGCGCCAGATTTGCCTTAGGAGTTCCAAAGTTCGCAGCCAGCCATAAAATTGAAGCCACTGGAGTCTTCAACTCGCTCGAAGAAAGAATATATGCCCAATCAAGCGCAGGTACAAAGACTTCGATTGTCTCACCTGACTCGAGGCATATTAAAAAGCTTGGGATAAGAAACCACAAATTTCTAAGAGATTCCGTTGAAATTGTCACCATGCAATGATTTACCAAAATTTACCAAAGTAGAGCCGATTCCAAAGAACATGCACCCAGAAGAGAATAAAGAACGGCGTTCCAAATGAAGAAACTTCGTGCAGCAGACAGACGACGAAAACGTGTACTATACAGATGCTAGCCATAACGCTGAAAGGAGCAATTCAGCCGTCAAAGGTCCCAGGCAGACGCTTGCAAAAAGTTATTTGGGAGTCCTAATGCCTCGAGACGCGGAGCCTCTGGCTATAACGCTTGTAACAACGGAAATGACACATGGGTGTGACAGAATTCCGATCCGCGCGGACAGAGTGCTTCCAGAGACAATCAAAATGACGACTTCTCTTAAGACATACGCACAAAGATCCACACGTACATGCATGCTCACACCCTCCTACACGTACGAATACAATCGGTTCCAGGCCATCAAGGGTTGTGAGGAAACCTAAAAGCGCACCAGCTCTCCCGCACAGAAAATCCGGCACCTCCTATCCTTTGACCCGCCGACAACACTTATAATCTCCAAGAAAAAGCGGAAAATACAGCATAGCGAACGGCGAAGAATTCTGAAATCTCGCGGGGAAGCATCCGCACTATACTGCACACACAATCCTGCACGCCCTAACGAGAGGACGCATCAGTTATACGAAGAGCCCAAACACACACATTACTCACAACGGACTACACACGTTACATCAATAGAGACCCAGGTTCACCCTTTTGTAAGCACTGCGGGGCTTACCCATCTAAAACACACATCCTGTGGCAGTGCTCGGGCGTCTACGCCTTTAGAAACGCAGTTTTATCTAAAATCCCAGAAAACAAGCGGCCTGGCAGCTGGGTGAAGCGGACAACTGTGGTGCAGCACGTGAAGAACGTGTTGGGCCAGAACGCGTGAGCCTACGAGGAGCCCCGACTGGGGCCTTTGTTCCTTTAGAAATATTGAACGTTTTTTTCTCTTTCTCTTTACGCTGAGCTGGGTGCGAAAGCAGCGTTCGGTGGGCCTCGCAGTGCTTCGCGAGTAGAAGCCTCGGACCACTACGAAACACTAGTGTGCCAGAGACGAGGTTCTCTACACTTATGCCACCAGTGGAAGCTTCGCTAATAATTTTCTATTTTTTGTGAAGCAAAATGTACGTTCCGATAAAGTACTGGTAAGCTCAATCGGCACAGCCAAAAGGAAAAGACATGAATCAACCCCTTTCACTTATTCGGAATAAGTTTAGAGTTTACTGCTACACCAAATACCAGGAGGAATAATTGTGTTCGCCTGTGTAAAGTAATGGGGCACATTAAAGTATGAAGGTGGGTGATCACTAACAGCTGCAAAAATTGGGAGCAGGTCACTCAGAATTGCACTCGAGCTAGCAATGTAGTGCAAACTGTGCTAGCTGGTATGAATTCATGTTAGAAGCTTTCTTCAACGTACACGCAACGAACAAAGACGCACCGGGAGAGGACAAGCAAGCACTGACTGCACTTGTCAGACAGCGCTCCTCTCCCATCGCGTCTTTTTTCTGTTGTGTGTGTGCTGCAGAAAGGCGCTAAATTGGCCTCGTAGTCCGCGTAGAGGTTGCCGTGATATTCTACAAAAAGTCGCTAAATGCGGAAAGATCTTGTTCCTTAGCTGTCCCAGCTAAGATAATTGGCAGCAAACGATTTCGTTTACTTCATCTTTACGCGCGAAGTTTAAGGAACAAGCATGAATCCGTTGACCTTTTTTTTAGATGCCTTGTGTCGCCACTTCGACGTCCTAACTTTCACCGAAACTTCAGTAAATCCTCCGTTGTAAATTTTTCACGGCACATCTGCACTTCAACGGCGCGAACTCGCACCGTTGTAGCTACATATTTAAGTTTTGAAGTGGTTCCAGAATACTCACTCGTAGATCCCCACATTGAATGTGTGCTTCTAAACTGCCTTAATACGATGCTCGCAGTCTTTTACGGGCCATCAGTTAAATGGTGCTACAACCATGTTTATTCAGTTTTTGGAGCGTATTCTTGAGTACTGTATGCGCGTTAGTCTACCTACCATCGCTACTGGTCAGTTCAATACTATTTACTCTCAGTGGAAACATCTGCTAAAAAGCTACTTAATGCTTTTGTTTATTTTGGCTGTTGAAGTATT
This sequence comes from Hyalomma asiaticum, assembly GCA_013339685.2. Taxonomy (NCBI): domain Eukaryota; kingdom Metazoa; phylum Arthropoda; class Arachnida; order Ixodida; family Ixodidae; genus Hyalomma; species Hyalomma asiaticum. The sequence continues at coordinate 93,341,419 of CM023487.1, forward strand.
ATTGACTTACTGTCCAGGGTAACAAGTTTGTCCGAAACGTTGCTGGAGGTATGTTTTACAAACTGTGAAACTGACCAATCTGGTGCCGGAGTGTTAATATCAGACATAAGTAATTCCACATCGTTCTTTATCTTTCTTTTTCAGCTTACTTAAATCAACAAAACAAACTACAGAACGCGCAGCTATTCTACTTAGAAGAGTATCTGCAGAAAAGATCGATTTTTTGGGGGCATTTAGTTGAGGAAGCAAGCTGGGGCACTCTAACGCACACAAATGATACAACCGTCTTCTATGACGTTTCTTTAGAAGTATGATAGTGCATTTCCCCTAGAACAGTTGGAAAAACTCAAGAAACCTAGGGAACCATGGATTAATGCCTCTCTACTGAAGAGAATAAAAGTACGAGATAAACTTCTTGCATCATTCATACAAGCCAATAACCTTGACCTGTTAGCTAAGTACGAAAGAAGGAGAAATGAAATAACATCCCGTATTAAACGCGCACGTAAATTGACAATATATTTGTCAGTATATTCTAGAAAGGTATGAAATTGCGTAAGTGGACAACGGAACACTAGCGAGAGAGATGGAATGTCAGACATAGAAATCGAGGACGTGCCGTATTCGGGCAATTCCCTGGCGAGCAAGTTCAACGATTATTCCTTAAAGGCAGGCCTTTGCGCCTCTTTACTGAGCAGTAGTGTTAGCTGTATATCCCATATAAATTGTTCGGACTCATCAATTTTTATGTCGCCTATTACAGCGAAGGAGATGGGCGGCCTGTTAAATAACCTAAAAAATGGTGGTGCTAAAACAGTGTCGACAAAATAAAGGCAGGCGTCTTAATACAGTCTCTCATGTTATCTGTTCACCTCTCTTACAAATGTACAATCTTGTACTAATCTCTGCAACGTTCCCGAACCAACTTAAGATCGCAAGGGCAACTAACTGTCACTTATAATGAAGCACGTAAAAAAGAACTTAGTAACAACAGGCCAATCTCCGTGCTGCCGGTGTTTTCTAAGGTTATTGAAGAAACAATAAACTCGCGACCTACTTCTTGCAGCAGAAGAACATTATAGTGAAATCAATATGGCTTTAAAGGAGAAAATCGTCTGACGTGGCTTCACTGAAGATTAAAGGTAAAGTATTTGGCAATGTAGAAAATGAGATAGCGCTGGCTTATTTCTTTACTTCAAAAAGCCTTTGATTCTTTCAAGCCCCGCCACGGTGGTCTAGTGGTTATGGCACTCGGCTGCAGATCCGAAGGTCGCGGGATCGAATCCCGGCCGCGGCGGCTGCATTTCGATGGAGGCGAAATGTTGAGGCCCGTGTGCTGTGCGATGTCAGTGCACGTTAAAGAACCCCAGGTGGTCGAAATTTCCGGAGCCCTCCACTACGGCGTCTCTCATAATCAGAACTGGTTTTGGGACGTTAAACCCCACAAATCAATCATCATTCTTTCAAGCATGAATTTCACAGTAGAAGGATATGCATTTGGGCTGCTTGGATCATGATACGAGAAGACGAAACAGTGCAAGCCACAGAATGAAGGAAGAGTACAGACACGGGCGCTCACAAACAACCATATTGAATCAGTCGTCATACACAATTATACCGCCACTATGACAATGAAATCACAGAAATTCAGGTGCGCTATCTCTTTCGGTTCAGGGCTATTGTTTCGTTGCGTGGAACTTGGCAATGACAAGTGGGTCTTCAAGAGTTCTTTTGCCTCCTAGAAGTCAAGGACCCATTCATCACAAGGACTGGCTCTACCTTTCTTCGGGAGGTTTGCCCAGTGGGCGTGCGCGCATTTTCCGTGGACATCAAGGACTTATACTACTCTTTACACCAAGTTGTTCTCTGCGTGGAAGTTGGCAAGTGTTTTGGAGAAATCGATGTAATTACGTTTCACAGTGCATGTGGAGTCAATGTTGACAGGTTTTTAGAGCATCTATATGTTTCTGTGGAACGCACTTTCGTCAGTATGGACGATAAGGTTTTTATACAAAGAAAAGGCGCGTGCAATGGCTCATGCATGGCCCCGTTTCTAAGTGACATTTTACTGGCCAGCTATGACCGTAGTCCTGCAAGGAAGCTCGGACAGATGACCAGAGCGAAGGTGCGATACGAGGACGCCTTTTTAATTTTTTACAGCCCTAACCCTTCGGACACGCAGCCTCCCGCAGGCGTAATCTTTGACGTATTTCGCACCGAATCAAGTTCTTTTGAATCGACGACGGAGTATCCGTCCAATAACAGACTATACGTTTCCTAATGCTGAGACTCCTCAACTAACCACGTTTGTTGGCGCTATGCCCTTCGGTCGCGCAAGGGTCTTCTTCCCTTTTCCTCTGCACACTGCAAAATTGTGAAGCGCTGCATAGCAAAAGCCTGCGTGAAGGCGGCACTTGTCTGGTCCTGTTCAAGTACAGGATAGTTTCGAATTGCAAGTATTGCGGGTGAAGCTTGCGGGATTCCCTGAAATACTGTTGTCTAGCGTTGCCGGATGCCTTGTAGCGGGGTTAAAAAACAAGCAGCACACAGCGTCCTATCAGGAGGTGGACTCGCGGCAAAGGGTTGCGGTCATTCCTTGCGGACACAAGGTTGCCCATAACCTCAAAAAAGTGGTGGAGCAGGTGTTAGGGTAGCGTTCACAGCCCGAAACAAGCTAGGTAGCCTGTGCGTACAGATCAATCGGGAGACTAAGGTCACAACATGTGGCAAGAACCATAGGCGACCGCTTCTGGAAAAATGTTGTGAAGCTGTACCCAAAAGTTCATTGTCGTGTGCGCGCGTCTATATAGGGCGAACTCACCAGTGCGTTAACGTCCACATCGGTGAGCACGCTATCAAGGTTAAAAAGAAGGTCTCAGGTAGTCAACTGTCTCTGCAATCTAATTATATTGCGGCTGCCTTTTGTCTTCTAAAATCTCATGATCTTATCAAAGTACCGCGATGAGCGTGCTCACCGTGTGTAGTAATCCTTCATATCCACAGCTGTGGAGAGACATGTGCAAACCTCCCTTCCATATCCCTCCTTCCGAAAGAGATAAGGCACCTGAATTGCTGCTCCACGCATGCCCTCACGATTTCTGTGATTTCATTGTGATAGCGGCGGCACACTTATGTATGACGACTGAAGCAATAAACATATATGGTTTTTAGCGCCGGTGTGTCTGTATTCTTCCTTCGTCCTGTTGCTTAGCGCTGTTTCGTCTTATCGTAATATTTACTGATCAAACCCTTTAGCTACGGTGTTAGAGCAATTGGTTTAGACATCATGAAAAGCTACCTAGGAAGCGCTATGCACTAGTGAAAAGAAAAGGCGTGCGAAACATGGACACAAGGGAAGAGGAGTGGACAACACCAAGGACGCCGACAATCAGTTCAAGCAGAGCACAGAGGAGAAAAAAAAAGAAAACACACAACTCGCTCAGCTTTCTCTCCTTTCGTGTACAATACACGAAAGGCAACCACATCGGCAATGCAAAATCTGACTTCGATGACATCACACATGGAGTTCCGCAAGGGTCGATCATGGGCCCTCTACTCTTCGTTACATACCTTAATGACATACCTCTAACGCAGGACATTTTGTATTCTGACGACGCCAATGTGTTTTTCTCTGTAGGAGATATAGACGTCCTTAACTCGCAGGCCAATCACGGGCTAAAAATATGTGTAGGTGATTAAGCGCAAACAGAGCAAACTTAAAAACTAAAAAGGTAATTATATGCGGGCATGTTCTGCTGTCCATTGTAGTTATAATTGTAAAAAGTAATTATCGCGGGTATGTTCAGCTTTCCATTGTTCTCCCTAAAACCCAAGGCATCATGTAGGGTAGCGCCCAAACCTACACATGGGTGGACATTTCCGCATTCAATCAGAACATCCTCCGTCGTTTTCCTATCTTCCTCACAGCATGTACATTTTTCTTCTTCTTTACTGTATTTCGCTTTATAACTACCCGTTCTAAGGCAGCCCGATCTCGCTTCAAACAGCAAAGCGCTTCCTCTTGAATTATCATAAAATGCCTCCCTATTTATTTCGTTTCTGCCCCTTCCGTAGTTATTCAGAGTCGTTTTCTCCCATCGCTGCCACCCAGTAAGTCTTCACCGCCTGTCTGACTTATTACGCTCTTTCTTGTCCGTTCTCTTACGCTATATTTACTGGTGAGCCTCCTAGTTCTTTTTCTCCACTGCGTGTCAACGCTCTTTCTATATAAATAACGGAACACCTTCACTGCCCACCTACTCTCTTTCATATTCCTTAGCCTCACTTCAAAGCTTATTTTCTTCTGGGCTTCCCTTGCCGCAAAGCTCGCCCATCCATATAGCCTTTTACAGCCTCATTTGTCGTTCTGCCGTGAGCACCCAACGCGAGACGGGTCCCACAGTTCTTTGATTCACATCTATTCCTGATTGTACCTCTGGCCTCATGCACACCACTGAGTTCAATTCAATTCAATTTCAATTCATTTATTTTTCATTCATACAACATTTTTGTACAAAGAACTGTTGGGCCAGTAGCCAAAGGCTAGTGTAGGCCCATAGTCAATATACATGTAGCAGCTACATCATGGGAGTATCTAATTCTCAGTAACAAAACCTTAATGGTCAGGCAAAATATATAAAGTCAACACCAAGTAAAAGGAAAGAGTATTTTGTACAATAGCTACGAGGAGAAATAATCTAACACAGTATGAAACATATAAGAAGTAAAATCAGGAAATTTTTGAGAGGTACAGTTTTTTTACAGCACGCGTAAAATAGTTAGACATTTTTACTTCAGGGGGCACCGCGTTCCAAATTTTCGCGCCATGAAACTCAAGCAGTCGTTGGCCGTACGTGTTGGCCAAATGTAAGCCCCGGTACCACTACTCCTTTGCCAGACCCCTATGCACCTCGTATCCATTATATCCCCATAACGCTCTGTGCTTCAATATTGCAGCGTTCCTCTTTCCCTTTGCTGCCAAGGTTTTTTCGTGTAGATCCATATATCTATCACCCTCATTTACCCATACCCCAAGTTACTTGTATTCACTTACTCTCGGTATTTTTGGCCCTGTACAGACACCGTCTGGTCGTTGGGACCATCTTAGTCCTAGAGACTCGCCTTCGTTTCCGCATATATTCACCAGCCGTTGTACATGATCTCGACTGTCCTCGAATAAGACAACGTCGTCCACATAAAATAAACCCTGAAATTTCTGCTCAATAATCACGCCGCCCTGTTTGTGTGATGATTAAAACCAATGCTGCTATCTCCTAGCGCTTTTTCCATTCTAACCATATACAGCATGAATAACAGTGGCGACAAAGGACATTGCTGTCTCAGCCCCTTGCTAATGTCAACATTCTCTAAGCTATTGATTCCTTCCCATTCAACGCAAACTGTATTTTCTCGATATATCTCCCTGAAAAGCTGTGCACAATCGTCGCCTGTGCCCATTGGTTACAATATATCTCATAACATTTCCTGATTAACATTGTCATATGCCCAAGTGATGTCTAGAAAAGCCACATAGAAGGGCCCGCTTTCTATTTTAGATATTTCTATACACTGAGTAAGAACAATTAGGTTATCTTCTAACCGGCTGTCTACACAAAATACATTCTGAACAAAAGGACAGAAAGTTGAGCGAGTTGGTAAGGGTCCATAGTCAAAAGAAGAGGCATGCAAGGCACGGACACAAGGGGAGAACGACGACTATCAACTGAAGCAGAGCACACAGGCGAAAAAGAAAGAAGACACGCACCTTATCTGCGCATGCTCGCAATGGTAGCGCCACCTGTCAAACGGTTACACGTGCCGGTCTACGCTATAGACAACTGCTAAGGCATTCTATCTCCTCTCTATTTAAGCTAATCGACGGCTGACTCACGCACGCACTTCCACTAATACTGATATGCCAGGCGTCGACCATTAAACGCGTCTCTTCATTCTTATGTCTGTACATGATCTCGGTTTCGTCGAACTCGGGCGTGCAGCTACAGACCTGGCAGTGCAAAGATAGATTAGACGGCGTTCCACCTGATAGCGACCTTCTATGTTCAATTAATCTTTGATTAATACAACGCGCGGTTTGCCCTAAATAAAAACGTCCGCAGATAAAAGGAATCTTATAAACCACACCCATGCGACAGTCGGTAAAATTGTTCTTGGCTATGTGCTTAACCTGACAGATATCCGTTCGCTTCTTTCCTTCCATCAGCTCATTTCTTCTATGCACGGCAGCACATACCCTACCTAACTTATTGGGAGCCGTAAGCGCAACATTAACCCCATATCTACTTTCCACTTTCTTAAGCCCTTGCGAAACTGCGTGGATATACGGAATACTCACGACCTTTTTCTTGTTAATGTTACTCTCTGCTACAGCTTTCGTTCCGGTCGAAATCAACTTCTTCAGACACTCAGCTACTGTGGCTATGGCTAGTCTAGGGTAACCTGCATCTAAGAGGCGCTCGACCTGCGCATTAAAGCTAATGATCAAACGGTGCGCGCGCGACTTCCGTAGGGCTGACTTTAAACAGGACAAGGCTATTCCGTTCTTTACTACTTTCGAATGCTTGGAGTGAAAGTTTAACAACGGCTTAGATGCACTAGGGGAATACTGCCAACACACGTGATTCTGCTCAAATGACAAAGAGATATCTAAAAATTGTATTACGTTTCTCTCCGATAGTTCTTTCGTAAACCTTAGATCATCTCCATTAAGTTTAAATTGATCGCTTACATAGGTGACGACCGATTAAAAATCATCCTTACTACAAAATATGAAGTAATCGTCTGCATACCGAAATACCCTGATGATGTGGTCACCTAAGTCCTGTTTTAAGCGGCAGTCAGACTTGCTCAAGTATAGGTCACTTAAAAGAGGGGCGACCTTTGAACATATACAAATCCCTGATTTCTTCACAAACACGCCTTCTCTGTATCCAACTAATGTTGGCGTCAAGTACATGGAAAGAATTTCTAGAAAAGTACCTGTGAAAACTCCGCATCTATCTATGAAACTGGACTCTTGCCCTTGTTCATCAATACATTCTTTCACGCAATTTAGCAAACCTTCATGCGGCAACGAGTAATACAAATCTTCTACATCCATGCGAAACGCTGTGCAGTCGCGAGGATTTTCCTCTGCTAACAACTGAACTAGAGCCTGAGAATTAAGTACGCGGACGGGGTCAGAAAAACTTAGAGATGTGTAGCACTTCTGCAAATAGCTAGCTACACAAACTTGCCAAGTCCCTGACTCTCATACAATCGAGCGAAACGGAATTTCTGGGTTATGGATTTTTGCCGAGAAAAATAATTTTAAAGTGAGCCATTTTGCCTTTTTAACACTAGAAGCTACCCTTCAAGATTATCTTTCAACAGGAGAGCGACAGCTCGTTGCTTTATTACAGAAGGTTTCAGTTTCACAGGTCTAAAATTCTTTTCTATAGCTGCTGAGGCTTTATTTAAAAAGTGCTATTCGGCATGAGAACAAAAGAACCTTCCTTATCAGATAAAACAGGTCGAAGCTTATGTCCCACACAGTAATTTACCACCGGTCGGATAGGGTCAGAGGCCTTAACGAGATCGTTCGAGTGCTTGACGCTGGCGCAGCAATCTGAAATACAGCGAGACCATTGAACTTCCGGGATAACCTTAGTTATAGATCGATAAGCTTAAAACGTCAACTTCATTTAGGTTAGGATGAAAACAGTACTTAGGACCTAATGCTAGAATTTTCTTGTGATTCTCGTCCACAACGGTGTCTCCGAGAATCACTACCTTTTCTGACGGCGATTTAGTAGAAAAAGAATTCCTCTTACTTCGTAGTAGATCCGGTAGCTTCGTCCTCCACAAAAAATCCGGGTGCTGCTCGGAAACTCTCAACCAACTGGCGCAAATGCGGTTCTTTTGACGGTCTCCCCGGGTGGCGCAGCTGACTTCTAAACACTGGCGATAAAATCTGACTTGCCGCCATGCTTCGGCTGAAATAATCGCGCAAATACTTTTCGCGTGTCCCGTAGAAGGAAGAAGAAAACTGAACTTCTAAAATATTTTTACCTTCTCCCCAGGCTTCCATTTTTAATTTTACTGCTTATGTAGCCATCCTGTATAGTGCCGATGTAATGGTTAGCGGTCTATACGAGCCAATGTTATTCTTTTCCCCGTTGCCTTTATAGATTAAGTCAATTCTGCTTTTTCGCCAACTGTCCGGTATTTGACTCTCCTGCAAGCATTTTTCTACGGCTTTCTGTAGCGCTTCTTTAGTTGGTTGGTTGGTTGGTAACAACTTTATTTAATGTCCTGCAGTGGTTTTAACCGACCGGGCCTTGGGTCTCCCACGAAGGAACGTCGAGACCTTGTCTCTTCGCCGCTTCGAAGGCCTGCTGGACGGCCCATAGTTGGTCGTCGTAGCTGGGGCTGCACAGGGCAGAGGCCATCTTCGGCGGGAGGGTTTTGCAGCTAGCGCCTTGTGGGTTTTTGCTATAGTTCCAGAGCATATGTGTGAGGGTGGCACCTTGGATTTGGCATATTGCGCATCGATCTGAGGTGTATATTTCTGGGTAGATGTGTGGTAGCGTGCTCTACTGGGGGTAGGTATTTGTTTGTAGCTGTCTAAGAGCCGTTGCTTGTGCTCTGCTCAACTTTTCATTGGGCGGGGGGTAAGTGCGGCGCTCTAGATAATAGGCTTTGGTGATTTCGTTGTAGTTAGTGAGTCGATCCTTGTTAGAGAAATAGAGACGGTAATCGTCGGCACGGTTTGTGAGTTCGCGTGCCTTGGCGTTCGCTGTCTCGTTGTGGTTACGGTGAGATTCGCATACTTCTCCCGTGTGTGCAGGGAACCATTGTATTCGGATTTAGTGTTCTGTCCTAATTCGTTAATGAGGCTAACGGGGACTCCATCTAATCCCAGAGCAGTGCGCTTTGGAATTTTTGCTTCGGCCTTTTTCCAGTTGAGATTCTCAAGTTCTAGCTATTCCTTAGTTTCGCTCTCAGTCATGGTTTTATCCACTGGGGGAATCTCTTGGACGATCTTTTTAAACGAACCGGCTGTTACCTTCTGGACGTAACCCAACGCTTCGTACCCTTCCAATTGATTTCCTCTTTCATCAACAATATGTTGTTCCAATGTGGCAGACTTGTTACCTAGCGCTTTTATGTGGCTCCAAAATATCCTAGACGCGGCCTTCTTTTTGTCATCAATTTCTGTCACCCAGCGTTAGCTTCCACCTTGAATTTTTGCCTCGACCAATTTCTGTAAATGGATTTTTCTCTCTATATATTTCCCATCTTTCGTTGACTTCGACTTGCGGCCGCTCCTCCCTTTTTGCCTGTCTGTGCTCCCTTGATGCTTCACGTCGCTTTTCCATCGGTTCCCGGATTTCTTTGTTCCACCTTCTTCTTGGCGTTCTCTTGCCTTTCCGGCAAACAGTTTTCTTCTATTTATTTATTTCTTTCGTCATTACATGTACTAGCTCACTATACCCCCAGTCCTTGCCAGTTATTTTGCCTACTTCTCCCTCTACTCTTACGGCTATATTTGTTATTTGTTTGTAATTTAAATACGAGCTGCCAAATTTTCATTCTACGTTATTATGTTCAGTTTTATATCCCAGTTTTAATGTCATGCGTCTATGATTGCTGCCCAAGCTGGGTTCATCCTGTCCTCGTCTATTCTCATTTCTCCCAGGTTTTCATACATTCCTTCAGACAATAATCAATGTTCGATTGCCAGTTTCTGACCTCCCACGTGATCTGTCCATCACACTTTGGCACCGTGTTAACTCTCTCAAGACTATGTAGCTCGCAGACATCGAGCAGTAACCTCCCATTGGTGTCTGTACATCCGTCAAGTTCGTGGATGCGGGCATTCATGTCCCCTAGGAGGATGATTTCGGCTCCATGACCAAATTCTTTATTATCGGTGTTTATGCAATTCGTCATCTCCAGGTTTTTTCTTTACTGTTATTTCCCGTCCACATGTACGCTACACCTAGCCACGTCTTCTTCCCACTTACCATGCTATGAAACGCTTGTTTTACTCTCTCCCATTTGGCTCCGCTATGAGCATTCCAACACCCCCACCTTTTCTTTCTGACATGATCCTCTTTCACCCTTCCAGAACATAATTGTCAATATGTGATGGCTCTTCCAGGTCTCTAAGGTGTGTTTCTGTAACCGCATAAACGCCTATAGTTTATTTGTTTAACTGTTCCCCAATATCTAACCATTTTGCCTTTTTTCTGCCACCATGCATGTTTATGTAACTAATTACTGCACGAGCCTTCACTCTTTTCTTCCTTTTACTTCTTTTCTGGCATTTCTCAGTGCTGCCTGCCCGAAAATCCCCTGGTTGTTTCCTTTGTTCCTTGCTACCCCGGATTCCGAAGGGCCCGCGTGCCCCCCAAAAAAGCTACTGCACGTCCTGCAAGCCGCCAACCCACCTCATGACCAAGCCTCCTCTCGAAGTGAATTCTGTCTCTTTGGAACCCCCCCCCCCTCCCCACCTATGCATCTCCCTGTTTATTTCCAGTACTTCGAAACCCTTCTCTCGACTCGTACGCCATATCCCTATGTTTGCATGGACAACCGCTCTTTGCAGGTTGCCGTCACGCACTGGTATTTCCGGTACCGTGCACACTAATATCTGCACCTGGGGGGAGATGGAGCGCATGTCGTCGAAGCCTTTTGCCAAGGTCGTCGCTAATCCTGACGACACTTTGTTGAGGACGTCGCTTAGCCCTCCCGCAATTATCAAGTGTTTGCGTCCGTGAGCCCCAGATGTGAGCTTTTCTTTTGCTTGCCTCATGATTGACCGCAGCCTATGTCCTGGGAACGTCCCTATCAATACTCGTTTGTCGCCTTTCACCCTCTTTTTGAATGTCTCGGCGCATCGAACTAATTTGGAATAACTGGCTATGATAACCTGCTGAGATTTTCCAGCTCATGTCACCTGCACCTGGTTACTGTCTGGGTGTTTAGCGTGAGTCACAGATGCTGCATTGTCCATTCCCTTCCGCAAAACTAGTTCCGGGAAGCTGGGCCACGCGCTCTTTGCACCTGTGTTTTTCACACCCGACTCCCCTTTCACCCCTCCCGCGCTGGAGGTCAGCGCCCTACTATCCTCGCCATTGCCTGCTTTGTTCACCTTAACTACCTTGGCTAGGCCCTCCTCTTCTGACCTAAACCTTTCTTCCATGGCCTTCGTTTTCTCACGCTCTTTCGCCAACGCATTTTCAAGCTCAGCGGTTCTGCCCATAAGTTCGCTCTGAGCAGCCATCTTTTTTTCCATTTTTGCCTCGATCTCCCACTGTCTACTCCCACTGTCTTCTCTTCCGCACACACCTCCATTTTCACAGCTGCCTCACACTCTGAACACTTTCGGTCTTTTTGACCATGACCACTCGTAGCACAAGAATCACGCTATATATAGAACAAGCACTCGGTACTACTAACACTTCCTTAAGATAATTCGTACCCAACAACTCAATGAATAGCCTACACTTCAAAACACTCGCGATGGGCGTCCGTGCACCTCAGCCACGTGGAAGAAGAAAAATAAAGAAAAAAACAAAATCAAGTTACTGACCACCAACAAAACCGTACCAAATAACCACAAATAGGGTTTATGCTAACGGCATATACTAAAGAAGCAAGCTCACTGCATGCAAGAACACTTACTGCCGCTGTCGTTCCGGAGACGAAAAACACGTCCGCTTATGCCGGCACCCTCGGAGAAACCTCGAAACACGATAGATGGCGCGTCGGCGCCGTAGGGCACGGCGCCGACGCGCCATCTGTCGAGGGAAAAGAGATACGCGCGCGTCGCACCATGGCCTCCGCGATAAGCTGCGGCGGCGCCAAGTCGCGCTGCCGAATCCCGTGGGGGTCCTAGAGACACCAGTTGACAAGGAATACGCAGCAGCTCTCACGCTCTTTCTTCCTGAGGCCATTTACACATGCGTGCTCACAACACGTCAGCGAATGACTTCCAGCGGCATGCGTCTTCTGCTCTAGGGTGAGTGCAAACAGCTCGTTCCAAGAGGTGTATGGCAGGTAATTAATTCATCATTTATCACTAACTGCAGCTAAAGCGTCCGCCGCCCCTATTCATTGACGCTACAGTTGGAAAACTGAGAAAATTTGCTCTATATAAGACTGTAACGCGATAATTATGCGTCACGCCCTTAGGATGACATGTAAACGATGGGAACAGGCCGGCAGCGTCATCTGTCGGCATGCGCAGAAGTCTCAACTTCCTCCTCGACCAAGCGTTACATTAACGGGCGGTCGCCGCGCGCTGCAGTGGCATAGCAGTTTCCTCTCCTCAAATGCTTCCTTCTGCGTGCTCCTTATATAGGGACGACAAAAAATAACCGCAGCTATATTTCTTACAAAAAAGAAATCTCTGTTCAACTGAGTTGAACATAGATTTCTTTCGTTCATATACTGCGGCCATTAACAGTGAATAATGACCAATATCGGACTTTAGAAAAATTGGCAGATCCCACGTGTAGTGGGAGTCAAGGAAATGCGAAGCAGGCATAAGGAACGTAAAATTGATTTGCATTGTTGTCTCGCTATACCGAGTTTGGTACATATGAAGTTAACGAAACGGCCGCAAGAGCACCAAGACTGTGGCATGTAAACCATGCGGTTCATACACGCATGTCATGATTCTAAAGTTATGACTTGTCATTTGCGTTCTTCATGCAGTCGTGTTGTGCCATAGCAATTTTGGTATACATCTCTTTAAGGAAACGAGTTGCACGTAGATCATGCCGCTATTTTTCATATAGGCTCCGTGTAGTCGAGTTTTCCATGTTCGACATCAGCGCCAGAATGCACTACTTGGCGGAGAGAAGAAGCAAAATTGGGCAGACTGTGACAGGCAAATACGCGAACACGATGTGCGTCTTCAACTCTATAACATCATGCGACCTGCCGTTCCACCTTCTTTCGTTCTATTTCCTTTGAGACGCCGCGAGCGTTCGTATGGTTCGCAGCACGCCCGGAAAGCAGCGAAGAAACGCGCGCGTCGCTGTCGCTCGGTTTCCACTGTGCGCGCGCGTCTCATACGTGCGACCCAAGCGGCCAATGTCAGCGATACTAAGCCGTCCAACGAGAGCTACGCAGCGACCTCTGGTCAGTAGACGGAGCCTATCCCATTAACGAAACGGCAGTATAGGGCCAGGACCATGGCATGTATATCATGCCGGTCATGACACGCGTGTCATATTATAATGTTATGACCTGTCATTTACGTTCGTCATGCTGTCGTGTTGTACCATAGCAATTTTGGTATACACACCGTTAACGAAACACCTGGCATGTAAATCATGCCGCCCATGACATGCATGTTACGCTTTTCATGTTATGACCTGTCATTTATGTTCGTCATGCACTCATATTGTTGCATGCCGATTTTCCTACACATCCCACGAACGAAACGGCCAAGAGAGCACAAAGACCGTGGCATGTAGATCATGTCGCTCATGACATGCATGTCATGATTTTCATGTTATGACCTGTCATTTACATTCGTGATGCAGTCGTCCTCTGGCATGCCAATTTTCGTATACATCCCGTTAACGAAACGCGTGGCATGGAAACCATGCCGACCATGACATGCATATCATGATTTTCATGTTGTGACCTGCCAGTCATGTTCGCCATGCAGTCATGTTGTGGCATACCAATTTTCGTATACATCCCACTAACGAAACGGCCAGGAGAGCACCAAGACCGTGGCATGTAAATCATGCCGCTCATGACATGCATATCATGATTTTCATGTTATGACCTGTCATTTCCCAGTTGAAAATCCCACCAGAGTGGGTCTGGTGTGTTGTGGTGTGTTTTGGTGTTAACACCAGAATACACTGGTGTGTTCTGGTGTACACGCCAGAATGGGGTGGTGTGTTCTGGCGTAAACACCAGCCTGGTGTGATATGTTGTGGCATACCCACCAGACTGGTGTGGTGTGTTCTGGCGTACACGCCAGCATGGGGTGGTGTGTTCTGGCGTACACATCAGCCTGGTGTGATATGTTGTGGCATACCCACCAGACTGGTGTGGTGTGTTCTGGCGTACACGCCAGCATGGGGTGGTGTGTTCTGGCGTACACACCAGCCTGGTGTGATATGTTGTGGCATACCCACCAGACCGGTGTGGTGTGTTCTGGCGTACACGCCAACATGGGGTGGTGTGTTCTGGCGTACACACCAGCCTGGTGTGATATGTTGTTGCATACCCACCAGACTGGTGTGGTGTGTTCTGGCGTACACGCCAGCGTGGGGTGGTGTGTTTGGAAAACACACCAGTCTGGTGTGGTGTATTCTGGTGTACAAGCCTCGTGGCGTGGTGTGTTCTGGCGTATTCAGCACCCTGGTGTGATTGGCTGTGGCGTACACGCCAACCTGCGGCGGGGTGTATTGTAGCGCGTTCGCTATTCTGTGAGTACGAAACACAAGTTGGGCATGGTTCTGTTGTTGCATAAAAAGTCAGGTGAATAAAATATCCGAGTGGACATGAAACACACCAAGTTATTCTTCGTTGCTGGAAAATTTTGTTCTGATCTGTTTTAAAGCTAATTCCATGGTACCCATTTTATGAAAAGCGTTCTCAGGTGTTATAAATGTGTTAAAAAGCCCGTGTTATAAAAGGCGTTCTCTGGAATACCGCCAATATATTTTGCATCTGTTTGTTTTGACATATGGGCAACATTGTTAATTATACCGAAAGCTAGCTTGCCTGTAAAAGCTGCCTATATTAAACTATATTATTATTATTGAGAATATTAATTGCATTAAATTATTAAATTAATAACGTTCAATCTATTTTAGAATGCCTAATAAAACTTTCATGATTGTTCATTTGTTTAAGAATCCATTCACTAGAAAGAACGCCTCGATCCTGTATTGTTGCATGCAGGACGTTTTGAATTTCGCGCTCATCGATTCGTGCCTATCATGAGTGAACATTGTCATTTCTGGTTTTAAAAAAACCTTCGTTAGCATTATATTTGTGTATACATCGCTTTTGTTTTGTTTCGTGTGTTATGCAAATTGATGACGGCGCATTTTGATTTAGGTTTGCGAAACAACTTTGCACGTAAAGTGTGTATAGCGAGTGCGGCCATACGGGGCCATGCAGTCCATGGGTAGCAGTGTGGCAACTGTGTGCGTCTGGAATGTCAACAAGCTGTTCGCGCCGGTCTCGTCTCGGGCTCTCGGCCAAGTCGCATTTTTTTCTCGTTTCAAGCATTTTTCTGCTCTGTGCGCACGTCTCTTGTGTTTTACCGGCGCAACGGATTACGAAGACCTACTGTTTCGTGCTGGGGAGCAACCATCGAACGGAAACAGGTACGTATCACAGTCAGTCAATTGAACCTTTGTCCCACGTGCGATCGTGAGTCGCGATAAGAAAGGCTCCACGAAAACAACGGAAGGGGTAGCAGAACTCCTGCGTACTCATCGTGCGCTAGAAAAGTTGCTTTCTAAAGCGCGATAATAAACTTTTGTTTGTGTGGCAAGCATGCTGCTTTTTTGCGCCGTTTGCGCACTGCGAACGCGAAGGTATCGTAGCACTGTCGCGTAGCCCCGCGGCTCTCTTTCGATGGCCTGTGCGGTCAGGCGGCTGGTTTGAGACGAGTTGCGGCTTCGCCTTCCACGTAAGCTGCGCTAGTGGTGCCCCTTATGCGATGAGCCACTATTTTGCTGTAATTGATGTTTCCCCGCAGTGGGATCTGCCGTAATGGCTTTCAATCCTCTCCCCTTTTCTTGCGTCCGTGTGAAGGCGCAACTGCTTGCCACGGATGCCGCCTAATAGTTGTGCGCAATCAACCGCGCCTTGTCGGTTGCTTTAAAGTTCAATTTGCCGTGCTTGCTGTTTCCTATGGCGCCAAAGCGGATCCGAACCGAAATTTCGTCAGTACTGGACCCAAACCCTCTAAAATATCAGTTATCGTTTCGGAACAAAACGGTTCCATATAGCTGCAGTGCGTGATCGGCCCTATGCTTTCCTTTGACCTTTATTTATTTACGTGATA
The DNA here is from genome assembly GCA_013339685.2 of Hyalomma asiaticum. NCBI lineage: Eukaryota > Metazoa > Arthropoda > Arachnida > Ixodida > Ixodidae > Hyalomma > Hyalomma asiaticum. The sequence continues at coordinate 93,357,476 of CM023487.1, forward strand.
CATTCCTCTGCTCAGGAACGCGTGTGCGCGCGCACGCGTGTGTGTGTTGTGTGCGTGTTTTTTAAACGTTGCGCAGATCGGGCAGCTGAACTGGAACACCGAGTTCACTGCAAATGGGAATTTGTACGTATGGCCGACAAGACTGTTTCCGAATATACTTATGAGATATCGTGTTAAAATTGACATCAGAAAGCGCGTAATCTGTGTGCTAATGACCAAGGCCTTCCAATAGCCTGAAATAAGGACTACCCTTGCTGTATAATTCTCGGAGTACTGCATTCAAGAAACTTGTGAGCAAGCATATTTTTGAAAAATTGTACGTTGAATTAGGAGCAGATACTTCAAGAGAAAGGAAAGGAGAAAGAAGAATGTAATGACTATAAACTTATTCAATGAACAAGGCTTTTAATGTTTCTTTGCACACCGTGCATAGCAGTGCACATCACACCTAGAGAAGGTGATGTCGCTTGCTAATGTGGGCCTTATGCCCGTACGTGGTCCCTGTCCCAAGTTGGTTTGGCAATACACACTGTGGGTGCGTTTGTGCTGCACTTGTGTGTTCCATACGGGCGGCCTTGGTCTTTAACTAGACCACACTCCACCCTTCTCATTACAGTTCATTGGGAGGAAAAGGCTTACTTCTGCATTATGTCAGCTTCATTTGTTAGACACTTACAAAGTGCTTTCACATGGATGGAAGTTTTCACTATGAGTGAAGGCCATCAATTCTCAAAAGGAGTGCAAGGTCTCAAAAATGAGAAAGTGCAGCACGTATAATCTTTATGCTGCCTCTGATGAATTCACTGTTTTGATTTAGACGAAACATTTTATTATCTTACTGTTCTCAACATTTCTGTATTAGCAATGATGCACAACACTGTAATCAGTACACAACAACAGTGCACTTCACACTAGGTGCAGTCATAATGCATAGCTTTTTTTTCTCACCACTGGTATCAACTTGATTTACCACCACTTGCAGTCTTGACA